>CAJQZJ010034151.1:177273-195979 GCA_907164525.1 Lophiomys imhausi | reverse complement strand
TCTTCTTCTTCTTCTTCTTCTTCTTCTTCTTCTTCTTCTTCTTCTTCTTCTTCTTCTTCTTTTCCTCCTCCTCCTCCTCTTCCTTCTCTTTCTCCTCCTCCTCCTCTTTCTCCTTCATCTTCTTTTGAGAAAGCCAAAAAGATGGGGAAATGGACCTGGGAGAACTTGGAAATGAGTGTGATTGTGGTGCATGATGGGAAATTCCCAAATAATCAATAGAAATGTTATGCTGAAAAGAAGAGTACGATTTACAGAAGTGAAGGGTTTTGTCAAGGACATTTTTAAATGGAGTAAACTTTATCTAGGAGAATTAAAAGATAAGTCATGACAACTGCTTCCCTAGAGCCTCCTAACTAACTTGTGGACAGCTCCTCCTAAGGGTCTACTCCTTTCCAGCAATCGCTTAATTCTTGGGGGAAATCATGAGTCTGCTTCCTTTCTGAGCTTCTTCATTGTACTATATTTAGTTACCATCATGAATCAACAACATCTTTCCTCTCTCTAGAGGAATGGTTCTCAACCTGTGGGTAGTTACCCCTTTGGGGAAAATATATATAATATTGTGCATATCAGACATTTACATTACAATTCATAAGCGAAACAAATTTACAGTTATGAAACACCAACGAAAAAGTTCTATGGTTGATGGTCACCACAACAGGAGGAACTATGTTAAAAGGTTGTAGCATTAGGCACATTGAGAAACCCTGCTTTAGAGAAATCTTTCACGTTGGTGGAAATAGATAACAATATTTTTAATACTATACCTGTTCTTTCAGCCTTTCAGCTCTTCCATTCTTACTGTCCTATGTTCAACAATGCTTCCTAGGCCTTGGAGTTGTGTGATAGTGATGTCTTATTATTTTCTCCCATTTATGGCTGAGCATTGGGCCACTGTGCCACAGCAACACAAACATATATCAAGAGCTTGTTCAGTATGAGTCTTTGCATTAACCAATGTCCAGGGGCAGTGGGGGAGGAAGAAACTTTCCTTCATGGCCAAGCCTAGATGCACCAGTAATCAAATGCAGATGTTTAGAAAGCAATTTGACAAGCATATCATATCAATGTAGCAAAGTGCTAATGCTAGTTTTCACCACTAAGGTTATGACTTTTCCAGCTACAAGTCTTTGTTTTTGCTTTTTGTTACTGAACAGGAGTTTCTTCATTCAAAGAAAGCCTTAGATCCAACCAGTAAGCGCTGTTTGCACCTACAGTTTATGACACTATTGCACAAGTAGGTACAACTTGTCTGATATGTTAGTAACTGTACACAGGGTCTACAACCAAGCAGGAAATTTGATGAAGACTCTCCATTAGCAATTAAATAGCACCTTCCCACACTGAGAAGGACAACCAATTGGAATGGAATTGGAATGGATGACTGAATCTCGGTGAAGAGGAGAGGTGGGGAAGTAAACTGGATGCTGTTATGGGAGGGTAAACTGTAATTGTGAAGTATTGTATGAAAGAAGAATTTTAAAAATTACCTAGTAGGAAGGTCCCATTTAAGAGTTATATTGATTTCTTTATGTCTTACAAACAACTCGTCTGATGTCTTCAGAAACAGAAGCATAGCTTCAAATATTAGTAGCTAACCAAAAGCAGTAGCAATGGCTCATATTGTTTTGGGGACCTAATGGGCCTTCTTGATTAACAGTTCACTGGGAAAAATTCTATATCTGGCGCTAGTATTTTCAATCAATAACCTGTGACTTTAGGTACAGTATTATCTACCCATGTTTTGGATTTAATGACATGGTATTCAACATGATTTTTCCATCAATGCTTGAGTTTTTTATTTTGTGCTTATTTACATAAATAGTCTAGGATCCAAAAATAGAGTCCTTTTACATGGAAAGTCTGGTTTGTCTCATTTAGTTTTATGAAAATAGGCTTGACCTATAATGTAATATATTTCTAACATACCAACTGTACTGAAATTTCTTTGGTGACACAAAAAAGATATTAAAAATTTCAAAATAAATTTGTTTAAGAGTATGAAAAGCTGAAGATAGCTGCTCTAATGTATGGAGAGAAATTGGGAACTTCATTTGCATTCCTTTTTAAACCTTATAATACAATTAATTATAAACTATTGGGTTTCCACATGACTTTATCATATGCTCATAATTTTGATTAACAATTCCCCCACATTCTCTTTTTATTCCCTTACCCAATTCTCCCCTTAACATTTTTACCCTCAGTATTTTCCCCATATTTTAATATCATAGGTGTATGACATCATATCATATTGTGTCATATCATGTCAGATCTATTTTCCTCTTTTCTGAAGCACATTTTGATAGCCCAGGCTAATTGCCAACTTGCTTTGTGGCTGAAGCTAATCTTAAACTCCTGGGTCCTCCTGAGGGATGGAATTGGAGCATGTCCCACCATGCCTGTCCCCTGTCTATGTTTCTTAACTCACACTTTTATACCTGGCTCCATTATTTTCTCACTGTTTCTTGTCCAGTCAGCTATGGTTTAGTTGTCTTTTTCAACTCACATTGTGAAATCTTCTCCGAGTATGGAAGCTTTTCATATTTTTTCTATATTATATTTGAATTTATTACCAAAACATAAAATTGTAAATTTTATGCAACATTTAAATGTGTTCAGCTAACTCATTTCTCAACTAACTATATCATGAAGTATTTAAGGACAGAGATTATATCTTACCAGTTTAGAACATGAAAGCACAGTGAACAAAGCAAGCAATGCTGTATAAAAGCGATAAATATTATGACTGAGGGCAATAGATGGATGAAAAGCATTTCTGAATCATCAGGGAGTCTTTTGCAAACCTACCCTGCACATCTGTGCTCCTGGAAATATGTCCAGAGCAGTGAACCTCCATATGCAGCTTTCAGAAGTTAGGCATCATGACCACCTGAGGCATTGTAATATAGCTTCCAGACCTTTCCACAGAGACTTCATAGAAAGGACTTAGTATCCAACTTTTACCAAGCCAGTGAAGTGAGTTAGTTCCTGAAAACTAAAAGACAATCCTATTAGAAATATTGCCCTTAAGATAAAGGAATGAAACTAGATGTCCTGGGACTAAGGCTGAATAGGAAAAGAAACAGGTTCTATTCAGATAACCTCCAGCCTCCTGTAAGTTATGGTCTAGAATGTTGAATTTTAGCTCATTAAAGCTACAAAATATCTTACTCCTTACTTAACATTATCTTTCCTGAAGCTTTCTATGTATATTTTTACTTTTCAATAGACATTCATCAAATATTTAGAAAGTTATAGTAAATTTTTTATAAGTACTTTATTTTTTTTCAAGTTACATCTCAGTCGCAAACCCTTCCCTATTCCCCCTTCCTGTCCCACCCTTCCACCCTCTTCCCCCCCCAACAGCTTCTCTTTTCATTCCAACAAATGGTTCTTTCTCTTATAACAGTAAATTCTATACAAAACAACAGAATTAAATATGCCACATTTATGAGAGTTAAATGGCCCAGTATACCTTCCCAATGTCCAGTTCATACATATTTGGCCCCTGACTTTAACCTTCTACCTTCTAACCATCTCCATGAGTTTAAAGTTATATAACTGACTTAGCTTTCATACTAACTTGCATCACTATTATAACCATCTTCTTAGATCTAGAAAGCCCTCTTGATTCCTAAACAACTCAAAATTTAGCTATGAGACTCAAGCTGTCTATTCTTCAACCACCTCAGAGAGCTGAGAAGGATAAATATATCTGATTGTGTAGGAAGTGCAGGGCCTGCAGCTTCCAATACTAAGAAATGACAAACCAGTGACTTCCTGGACAGTTCCCATTTTCTCTCCATACATTCCAGCATCAGTCTTCAGCCTTTTGATCCTGTTTCTCTAACAGACATTTATTGTAGAGCAGGGATTGTGAAGGACTAACCTACCCTGTCTTGGCAGAGCTAGGCTGTCAACTTCCCTGCTACCAAGTTTTGTCTTTTTTGGACAGCAGTCTGTCTGCAGTTGAAGCAAGGAGTTTTTACGTGCCAAGAGATAGGCTTGCCACTAATTCAACCATCTCACACTGGAGATTCTTCGATGCTTTTATTCTACTTGGAGTAGAATAGGGGGTGCTGTCAGGAGCTGATATGTCATGATATCAAAAAAAAAATCTTAATTTAAGACCACATCTTTGAATGCCATATTCTGCAGATCTCTTGGGGTTTTTGAAGATGCCCTATCTATCTCTTGTATTTAGATAAGCAAATGTTGCTTGTCTCTTAACAACTTAATTACTGAATAGCTTAGAGAATATCTGTGATAGACTGTCTTAGTAGCTAACAAGGTGACATGCATGCATGACTAGGAGTTTGTTTTTCTTAACTATCCTAAACAGTTTAAGACGGTTGGTATCAAGAGGCCAGAGCTTCACATTTCATTTTTAAGTATCTCTAAGTACGATACCATTAGGAAGCGTTACCTTAAATTTTGTATCAATATACAAAGATCTATTCAAATGTGGCTAAATATACTCTTAATTTTGTATCAATATACAAAGATCAATGCCTATGCGGCCCAATACAATCTTAATATTGCGTCCATATACAAGGGTCAATACCATTGTGGCCAACTATAATCTTAATTTTGTATCAATATACAAATATCAATACTGACGTAGACCAATACAATCTTATTTTTGCACAATAAACAATGGTCTATACCACTTTAGCCAAATATACTATTAATTTTGTATCAATATACAAGGGTATAAGGGCATATTCAATAATGTGACCTTTCTTCTTGATCCTTCCTGTGCTGTCTATGTCTCGATTTTTCTCAAGTCCGTGCATTCCTACATAGGAGATAAAGAAGGATACAGAAAAGGGAAAGAAGGAATACCCTGGGTCTAACCTCCAAAACCCATTAAACAGGACCATTTAACAACTTGTAATCTCTTCCCCTAAATAACAGAGTTTTCAGTTGTCCTTCAAATAACCAAAAAAAAGGGGGGGGGGAGAAACACCCTCCCCACCCTCTGGGTATGGAACGTCGCTCTCTTAAAATGACTTCCTGCTGATTTGGGTCGTAGTAAACCTGTTTGGGGCCCGAACCAAAATGGAAAAATGGTTAAAAATGTTAATACAATCCTTTTATGTTCAGTCCTTCTGTTTTCAGCTGTTTAGATGTCCTAAGGAGTTTGTAGACAGAAGCTCAACTTCCAGGCTTTACTGAGGTTCTGGCTGGGGCATTGTGTAGAGCTGAACGGTCTTAGCGATATTGAGTTGTTGGGGTTGTAGGCTTTTGGTGGAGACATCTATTGAGGGAGTCTGTCAGGCTGAATCATCTGGGTCACTCGTCTTCTTTTGGTGTCTGATTCTGATTTCTGCTGAGGTTTCCATTGTCCAGTTGTCCCTGGGTTCCTTGAATGGATGCTTTGATTCTCCTGGAAAGATAAGAACAGAGCCCTGCCCTATTCCTCACCCAGGGACAATCGCCCTCTTTTTTTTTTGGGGGGGGGGTAGGTAATATTTCCCCTGAAGCAAATTTGGTTTTTGCAATATATAAAGTGTTATCTTTCAATCTGGTTTAAAGAAGAAATTATTTTGTTATTTTGGAGCTAAACCAGCTTTAGTGTATATATTTTGAGGTCTCGAAGGACAATTTGTTTGTGTTGTGTGGGCCTTTTGTAAGTAGCTTTTAAACTTAGGTCCTTCCAAATCCTATGTGTGTGTCTCTGCATTCTAATTATTGGGATCCAAGACCTGTGGTTCCCATCTGAGGGGATTAAAGATGTGTTCCACCACTCCTGGATCGAATTTTTTCTTTATTTAGAGTTTGTTTTGTATCAGGCTGACCTTGAGCTCTGAGATCTGCCTGTTTCTGTCTCTAGAGTATTGGGGTTAAGGGTGTACTCTTCTTGAATGATGGGATTAAGGGTGTGTACCCTCACCACCCTTTTCCGTGTAACTCTAGAATTTATAAGTCCACTAACTCTATGGTGCTCCTCCCGTCTCTGCTGAAGTTAAAGGCATGGGTTAACACCACATTTCTCCTGTATTTTACCTTAGCTCTACGTTTTTTCGACACTTGGAGGTTCATAAAACCAGGTTGAACGGCTGTGTCCTTTAATTTATTTACAGTGTTTTAACGTTGTTACCTGCTTTTTTTTTTAATTAGTAAATTTATTTGTTTGCTGATGCAGGTTACATCCTTGACATATTGTCCTCTTTTCCTGCTTCACAGCCCCACCCTCCCATGCTCTACTCCCTGACCCTTCCATCTTGATCCTCTGGGGTGGAGTGTCCCTGCATACCAGTCTCTCACCACAGATCAGGAATCATATGAGGGCTGAGGGCCTCTTCATACACCAGGGGCCTACGAGGCAGTACTGCCAGTGAAAGGTGTCTCCTTGCTACGGGGGGGAAACTAAAAAAAAAAAAACCAACAGACACACAAACCCACAAAAACAAAGAACAACAAAAAAAAGAGAGGAAAAAGAAAGAGAAAAAAAGAGGGAAAGGAAAAAGAAAAAGAAATGAAAAGAAAAAAGAAATTTATGTCCATGTTCCTTTTGGTGTGTTGGTTGTAGTACAGATATCCTGTACAATATAGCTAAAATCTTACTATAAGTGAATAGATGCCATGTGCATCCTTCTGAGTCTGGGTAAGCTCACTCAGGATGAGCTTCTCTAGATCCATCCATTTGGTTATAAATTGCATGATTTCATTGTTTTTGATAGCTGAGTAATATTCCATTGTATAGATGTACCACAATTTTTTAATCCATTCTTCAGTTGAGGGACATCTGGGTTGTTTCCAGTTTCTAGCTATTACAAATAAGGCTGCTATGAACATAGATGAGGAGACTTCCCTATGTCTCCGTGAGGTGTCCTTTGGGTGTATACCCAGAAGTGGTATGGCTGGGTCCTGAGGCAAAGTTATTCCAAGGTTTCTAAGATATCTCCAGACAGACCTCCATAGTGGTTGCACAAGTCTGCATTCCCACCAGCAATGGAGGAGGGTTCTCCTTTCTCCACACCCTCGCCAGCATGTGCTGTCCTTTGAGCTCTTTATCTTAGCCATTCTGACAGGTGTGAGATGGAATCTCAGGGTCCTCTTGAGTTTCATTTCTCTGATGATTAAGGATGTTGAGCATTTCCTCAGGTGGCTCTCGGCCATTAGGGATTCCTCCTTTGTGAATTCTCTATTTAGCTCCATCTCCCATTTTTTGATTGGATTATTTGGTTTCTTGGCATTTAGTTTCTTGAGTTCTTTGTAGAATTTAGATAATAGCCCTCTATCAGATGTGGAGTTGGTGAAGATTTTCTCCCAGTCTGTAGGCTGCCGTTTTGTTCGAATGACAGTGTCTTTTGCCTTACAGAAGCTTTTCAGTTTCATGAGGTCCCACTTATTGATTGTTGATCTCAGGTCCTGAGCTGTTGGTGTTCTGTTCAGGAAGTAGTCACCTGTGCCAATGAGTTCGAGGGTTTCTCCTACTTTTTCTTCTAGTATCTTTACTGTGGCCAGCCTTATGTTAAGGTCTTTGATCCACTTGGAATTAAGTTTTGTACAAGGTGATAGGTATGGGTCTAATTTCATTCTTTTACAAGTGGACATCCAGTTGGACCAGCACCATTTGTTGAAGATGCTGTCCTTCTTCCATTGTGCGGTTTTGGCTTCTTTGTCAAAGATTAGTTGGCCATAGGTGTGTGGGTCCATGTTTGGGTCTTCAATTTGATTCCATTGATCTACTGGTCTGTTTCTATACCAGTACCATGCTGTTTTTATTATTATTGCTCTGTAGTACAGCTTGAAATCTGGGATGGTGATACCTCCAGATGCTTTTTTATTGTACAGGATTGATTTAGCTATTCTGGGCTTTTTGCTGTTCCATATGAAGTTGAGTATAGCTTTTTCCAAGTCTATAAAGAATTGTGTTGGTATTTTGATAGGAATTGCATTGAATCTATATATTGCTTTTGGTAGAATAGCCATTTTTATTATGTTGATCCTGCCTATCCATGAGCATGGGAGATCTTTCCATCTTCTAAATGCCTCTTCCATTTCTTTCTTCAAGGGCTTGAAGTTCTTGTTATATAGGTCCTTTACTTGCTTGGTTAGAGTTACCCCCAGGTATTTTATATGGTTTGTGGCTATTGTGAAAGGGGTTGTTTCCCTTATTTCTTTTTCAGTATGCTTGTTTGTTGTATAAAGAAGGGCTTCTGATTTTTTTGAGTTAATTTTGTATCCAGCCACCTTGCTGAAGTTGTTTATCAGCTGTAAGAGTTCTTTGGTGGAGTTTTTGGGGTCGCTTATGTATACTAATATATCATCTGCGAATAGGGATAATTTGACTTCTTCATTTCCAATGTTTATCCCTTTGATTCCCTTTAGTTGTCTTATTGCTCTAGCAAGAACTTCAAGTACTATATTGAAGAGATATGGTGAAAGTGGACATCCTTGTCTTGTCCCTGAGTTTACAGGAAATGCTTAAAGCTTCTCTCCATTTAATTTGATGTTGGCTACTTGCTTGCTCTATATTGCCTTTATTATTTCTAGGTATGGTCCTTGTATGCCCATTCTCTCCAGGACTTTTAGCATGAAGGGGTTGGATTTTGTCAAATGCTTTTTCTGCATCTAGCGAGATTATCATGTGGATTTTTTCTTTCATCTTGTTTATATGGTGAATTACTTTGATAGACTTTTGTATATTGAACCAGCCCTGCATTCCTGGGATGAAGCCTACTTGATCATGATGTATGATATTTTTTATGTGTTCTTGAATTCGGTTTGCTAGTATTTTATTAAGTATCTTTGCATCCATGTTCATGAGTGAGATTGGTCTGAAGTTCTCTTTCTTTGTTGGGTCTTTGTGTGGTTTAGGAATCAGAATGACAGTGGCCTCATAGAATGAGTTTGGCAGTGTTCTTTCTGTTTCTATGTGGTGGAAGAGTTTGAAGAGTAATGGTGTTAGCTCCTCTTTGAAATTCCAGTAGAATTCCGTGCTAAAGCCAAATGGCCCTGGGCTTTTTTTGGTTGGGAGATTATTAATGACTGTTTCTATTTCCTTAGGGTTTATTGAGCTGTTTAAGCTGTTAATCTGATTTTGATTTAATTTTGGTAGGTGGAATTTATCGAGGAAATTGTCCATTTCGCTTAGGTTTTCAAATTTGGTGGAGTATAGACTTTTAAAGTAGGACCCGAATATTTTCTGGATCTCCTCGATGTCTGTTGTTATTTCTCCCTTTTCATTTCTGATTTTGTTGATTTGGGTTCTTTCTCTTTGCCTTTTAGTTAATTTGGCTAGGGGTCTGTCTGTTTTGTTGATTTTCTCGAAGAACCAACTCTTGGTTTCATTGATTCTTTGTATAGTTCCTTTTGATTCTAAGTTGTTGATTTCCTGCCTTCTTCTCTTCTTGGGAGTGTTTGTTTCTTTTTTTTCCAATTCACCCAGCTTAGCTGTTAATTCACTAATATGAGCTCTCACAATTTTCTTTTTGAATGCACTTAGTGCTATGAACTTTCCTCGTAGCACAGCTTTTATTGTATCCCATAGGTTTGGGTATGTTGTTTCTTCATTGTCGTTGGATTTTAAGAAGTCTTTGATTTCCTTCTTTATTTCTTCCTTGACCCAGTGGTCATTCAGTAAGGAGCTGTTCAATTTCCATGTGTGTGTAGGCTTTCTGTTGATTCTTTTGCTGTTGAAGACCAGCTTTATTCCGTGGTGGTCTGATAAGATACAAGGTGTTATTTCAATTTTCTTGTATCTGTTGAGGCTGTCTTTGTGTCCAACTATATGGTCGATTTTGGAGAAGGTTCCGTAGGGTGCTGAGAAAAAAGTGTATTCCTTTGTGTTTGGGTGAAACGTTCTGTAGATGTCTGTTAGGTCCATTTGTTTCATGATCTTTGTTAGACTCAATATTTCTCTGTTTGGCCTCAGTCTTGATGATCTGTCCATTGTTGTGAGTGGGGTGTTGAAGTCTCCCACTATTAATGTGTTGTGATCGATGTGCAATTTAAGTTTTAGAAGTGTTTCTTTTACAAAAGTAGGTGCCTTTGTATTTGGGGCATAGATGTGTAGTATTGAGATTTCCTCTTGATGAATATTCCCTTTAATGAGTATATAATGCCCTTCTTTGTCTTTCTTCATTAACTTCAGTTGGAAGTCTGTTTTATTTGATATTAGGATGGCTACTCCAGTTTGCTTTCTGGGTCCATTTGCTTGGAAAACCTTTTCCCAGCCCTTTACTCTGAGGTAGTGATTATCTCTGGTAGTGAGATGTGTTTCTTGTATGCAGCAAAGGGACGGGTCATGCTTGCGGATCCACTCTGTAAATCTGTGTCTTTTTATTGGGGAGTTGAGACCATTGATGTTGATGGATATTAGTGACCTGGGGTTGTTGTTTCCCATTAGTTTGGTATAGGTGATGGTCCTGTGTCTCTTTTGGTTTAGTTGCTGAGGGGTTTTCTATTCCCTTTGTATTCTTGGGTGAAGTTTTCTTCTCTGGGATGGAATTTTCCTTCTGGGATTTTCTGTAGGGCTGGGTTTGTGGGGAGATACTGTTTAAATTTGATTTTGTCATGGAATATCTTGTTTTCTCCATCTATGTTGATAGAGAGTTTTTCTGGGTATAGTAGTCTGGCTGGGCACCTATGATCTCTCAGGACTTTTAGGATATCTGTCCAGGCCCTTCTAGCTTTTAAAGTTTCTGAGGAGAAGTCAGGTGTAATTCTGATGGGTCTGCTATTGTATGTGACTTGGCCTTTTTCTCTTACAGCTTTTAATATCCTTTCTTTGTTCTGTACATTTGGTGTTTCAATTATTATGTGGCGAGAGGAGTTTCTTTTCTGATATAATCTATTCGGTGTTCTGTAAGCCTCTAGGATTTTTATTGGCATCTCTTTTTTCAGGTTTGGGAAGTTTTCTTCTATGACTTTGTTGAAGATATTTCCTGGACCTTGGAGTCGGGAGTCTTCTCTTTCCTCTATGCCTATGATTCTTAGGTTCTGTCTTTTCATTGAGTCCTTGATTTCTTGGATGTTGTGGGTGAGAGATTTTTTAGCCTTCTCATTTTCTTTGGATGTTGTACTGATTTCTTCCATCGAATCTTCCATGCCTGAGATCCTGTCTTCCATCTCTTGCATCCTATTGTTGATACTCACATCCGTAGTTTCTGTTCTCTTCCCTTGGTTCTCCACTTCCTCTTTTAACTCTGACTGTGTTTTCTTTATTGTTTCTATTTCTATCTTCATGTCTTATATGTTATTGTTCTTTTTGTACATTTCCTTCTCCAGCTTACTTGTTTTTGTCTGAAAATCTTTCATTGCTTTGTCTTTTTCCTGTTCAGGCTCTGTCACCTTGGCTTGGAGCTCTTTAGTGGTGTTGTTCATTGTTTTGGCTTGTAAAATTGTGGCTTCTTTGAATACCTTCATAGATTTAAGTTCTTCTTGAATGTACTCTGTCACTTTCCATAATGCAGAATTGTCATCGTTTTCATGTGTTACTGTTGGTGTGAGGTCATCCGAATTGGATGAGCTAGGATAATTCTGCTTTGTTGGAGTCATATTTCCTTGATTTCTATTTTTTCTTGGTCCTTTGGCCATGTGGGTGTGTTTAGCTGTCTGTTCTTGTCGTTTTCTGTGTTTGGATCCACAGGGGATGCTTTGGTGAAGGAGTCGAATTGCTTGGCTATCTGTCCTTGCTTACAGGGTGATCTCAGGGTCACTGTGGTTTTAAGAGCCTTAATGGTTGTGAGCTGGTGCACCCTATTCCCTGGTAATGAGTAATGGTCCGGGATTGTTACACTGCTCCCAGTTCAGACTTCTCTATTTTGCACACTGAGTGATCAGCCTTCAATGGTTCTAATGGTATGGACCTGTTTGCCCCGGCACAGATTTTGTGGGCTTTGTTTGTCGTCAAGGAGGCTGACAGGGCCCGGCTCCACACCTAATGTGTCTGGGTTTACCTGAATACAGCTATGGTCCCCTGGCTTCTGGTTACTCACTAGGCTTCTCCGCCACAGGCCTGGCTGCTTCCCTCCCTATCTGCTCTGCCTTGGGTGGGCGGAGCTTCGGCCCCTCCCACCTTCTGAACCGGCCTCCCGCCCTAGCTTCTTTGCCATGGGTGGGCAGAGCTTCGGCCCCTCCCGCCGCCAGAGCCAGCCTCCCGCCCTAGCTGCTTTGCTGTGGGTGGGCAGTGCTTAGGTCCCTCCCGCCTTCTGAACAGGCCTCCCACCCTAGCTGCTTTGCCATGGTTGGGCGGAGCTTCGGCCCCTCCCGCCAGCATCTGCTTCCCTCCCCAACTGCTCTGCCCACCCACCTTCCGCTCCAGCTCGAGTGGCTGCGGATCTCCCGCTGAGTGCCCTTTTTCTTTGTCTGGAAAAAACAAAAACAAAAAAAAAAAAAACCACAAGACTTCAACTATTCTGCAAAATTTCCTAAATAGTTATAAGATCTTCCTGAGGTGTGGGAAGCCCCGTTGGCTAGTAGGCGATCGCCATGTGGACTTTGATTCTGCCTGCTGTGTGTTGGGATTGATCTTACCAGGCGCCTCTCCAAATGGGAGTTCCTGAATCCCGGATTTAGTGCCTTCCGTGTCTGCGAGAGATGGGGGAGAGCCTTGCCCTGGGACTTTTAACAGTCCCTTGGGAGCTGTGCGTGTTCCCAGAGGGGTCAGACTCTCCGGTTTTTGCACAGTGTCCCACAACTCTGTGTTTTTTTATGGCTCTTCTCTCCCACATTCAAAATGCATCCGTGCAGTTGTCCGCCATCTTGCCCCCCCCCATAGTAAATCTTTTATAGACTGTTTGTACTAGATTTTTTTCAAAAACTTTGTAACTCCATGAGAGACATTTTTATTGTGTCTGTGTAACAGACTATGGTCTTAAGACAGAGGAAACTCACATGTGGTCAAAGACCATGTAGGTAACAGAACTGAACATCAGCACCCTGCATTGTACCTCATCTCTAGGCCCATCTGCTGTACAGCCTACACAGTGTCTTTCCTTATAGCCTCTGAATTTGCATTTATTAAATTTTATTTCTAATTCTATTGTGTTCAATGCATGCATTCTATGTGTCTACAATATCTTCTGTATGCCAGATTCGTGCTTCATATTAAGAACACCAAGTAGAAGAAGATTCCTTCCGTGGTTTGAAGAAACCTATATTATAATAGAGAATCCACAAAATATGTACAAAACCCAACACACATGGATAAGTATTACATAGGTGAGAAGAATATGTAAGGGACATAGGAAGAAAATCCATTTCAGACTCCCAAAGAAAATGTCATCTCTACTGAAGTCAGAAGGATTCCTTGAAACAAGTTACCATGACAGATGCACAGCACTGCACACATGGGTCTAGAATAGTTGTCCATGAGACAATAGTCAAAACAAAGGCAGGCATAGAAAAAAATCAAAAGATAGAAGACTGTACTGAATTGTAACAATTTAATGAAATGTAAATTTTGACAGAACCTCATCTTGATTTCTGTCTTTCAACAGCTGTCTTCAGGGAATCCACTCATCCTCAAATACTGTTTAGATTGAAATTTTCTTGACCTCAGAAATCAAATCTTAGCGTTTCAGCTGAGCTCACCCAGACTTTTGCTCTGATGATTAGCCCAACAAAGATTTTGGACACACAAGTGATCATGATCTTCAAACAACAACAACAACAAAACCCCCAGGATGATTTGAAACTCTATATGTAAATTATACAATAAAAGAAAATCTAATATGTAAAATTTAATTTTTTTTCAGTTGTTTAAGCACTTCTAATTTCTTGTAAGGGACCTTCATTTTTCAATCCTCATCAACCAGCACAGGGCAATAAATTATTAATAAAACAAAATTATTATGTGTTATTTATACAGGACACAATTAAATATGACTGGGAAGATTAAGCATTCTAGCATGTTGTAATTTATGTCAAAGTAATGTCCTTCTTTAAACTCAGACTTTGGTTTAGACAATGAAGTAATAAAAATATTCAAAAAAAAAAAACCAAAAAGGAATGTCAAACTAAAAAATCAAACGTTACATAGAATGTTGAAAATTTTAAACTGATTTTAAAGGATTATCACTTCAGAAATACAACCTGGAAAAAAAAAGACGTTTAAAATAGCTCCATCTCTCTGCTTCTTCTTAAACACCCATATTTAGTCAATGTCCTTTGAAAAACTTCATTAATAAAAGCAAGTGAGGTGAGATGCTTCAAATGTCCAAAGAGTACAATGTGATGTGCTTCCTAATGCTGACATTCTTTTTTTTATTTATTTATTTGTTGCTTCAGATATCAACTCCATCATATTGTCCTCTTTCTTCCCTCCCAGCCCTGCCCTACCACCCCCTACTGCCTAACCCTTCCATCCCACTCTTCAGGAATGGAGTGTCCCTACATAACAGTCCTCCCCCCCCAGTTCAGAAGTCATATGAGGGCCAGGAGCCTCCTCATACAATGGGGGGCCTACAAGGCAGTACCACCAGTGAGAAGTGTCTCATTGCCAGGGAGAGAAAACTAAAAAAAACAAACAAACAAAGAAAAAAAAAGTCTATGTCCATGTTCCCTTTGGTGCATTGGTTGTAGTGTAGATATCCTGTACTATATAGCTAAAATCCTACTATAAGTGAATAGATGCCATGTGCATCCTTCTGAGTCTGCGTTAGCTCACTCAGGATGAGCTTCTCCAGTTCCATCCATTTGGTTGCAAATTGCATAATTTCATTGTTCCTGATAGTTGAGTAATATTCCATTGAGTAGATGTACCACAGTTTTTTAATCCATTCTTCGGTTGAGGGACATCTGGGTTGTTTCCAGTTTCTAGCTATTACAAATAAGGCTGCTATGAACATAGACGAGGAAACTTCTTTACGATTCGGTGAGGAGTCATTTGGGTGTATACCCAGAAGTGGTATGGCTGAGTCCTGAGGCAGAGCTATTCCAAGTGTTCTAAGATATCGCCAGACTGACCTCCATAGTGCTTCCACAAGCCTGCTCTCCCACCAGCAATGGAGGATGGTACCCCTTTCTCCACACCCTCGCCAGCATGTGCTGTCATTTGAGCTTTTGATCTTAACCATTCTGACAGGAGTGAGATGGAATCTCAGAGTCATCTTGAGTTTCATTTCTCTGATGATTAAGGATGTTGAGCATTTCTTCAAGTGTCTCTCAGCCATTAGGGATTCCTCCTTTGTGAATTCTCTATTTAGCTCTGTCCTCCATTTTTTGATTGGATTATTTAGTTTCTTGGCACTTAATTTCTTGAGTTCTTTGTAGATTTTGGATATTAGCCCTCTGTCAGATGTGGGGTTGGTGAAGATTTTTTTTCCCAGTCTGTAGGCTGCCGTTTTGTTCGAATGACAATGTCTTTTGCCTTACAGAAGCTTGTCAGTTTCATGAGGTCCCATTTATTGATTGTTAGTCTCAGGTCCTGAGCTATTGGTGTTCTGTTCAGGAAGTTGTCACCTGTGCCAATGAGTTCATTCTTAATCACTAGTATTGGACAACACACATGCCCGCACACTTACATGCATGCACCCTCGCACGCACACAAAACCCTTCATATATATAAAGGTATCCAGTTCTTGATTCTGAATTAAAGAATTACTGAAACTAAAATATTATTTTTAAAGCCAAAAACCTGAATCTGGCAGAATGTTAAGTACTAATTCCTAGCACATTTGTCTCTTCTGAAACTGTGATCTTTCTTTGAAATAAAATTTTTAGAACAAATGAGCACTCTGGTTCACTGCAATGCTTTTGACTCTGAATTTTTAAGAGTACATTAAGGCTATAAATTTTAATACAGAGTCTACCAAGAACTTTGTAGCAATATATCAGGGGGAAAGACAGAAGATCTAAATCTGTTGTATCACCCTTGAGAATCAGTTAATTTCACTAAGTAATAATAGAGGAAATTTCTATCTTGTTTTTCTCTTAAGCAAATTTGCCTGCAACTTAAACTCATTTGGGGAAAAGAGAATGCAAAGTAGGATCATTCATAGGCAGTAAATGACTGCTGCATTTTCCTTTTTTGTGTTATAAAGAAACTGCTGGCATTATACTGCAGTTGGATTAAAGAGAATGAGACCTTGATGAAAAAAAGCTCAGATTACAGTAGTGTCAATGTCTTTATGCCTATTTGGTTCACCAGAACTGAAATTTGGGAGTTCTTTTCAGAGTTTTTATTTATTTTTTAGTCCACATGCATCCATACACACACATCATTGACTGGCACAAATTACTTTAATATCCTGTGGCATTTTTTTTCATTTATATTCTTCTTAAAATGAGTGGCTTTACTGAAATTCAGAAAGTGATTACCTCAAAAACTGGTACTTTGACATACCAAGCCCTGCAGAATATCAAGGCTACATTATCTCTAGCCTTCCTTCTTCCATCCCACACTCTCATCTCTGTGATCTTTGATTCTCTTTCTCTGACTCAGAGTAGTTTTCTTCCTAGAAAAAAAATATATGAGTTTTTTTTTTTAACTTATTTCCTAAGAATGTCAGAAATTAACTAGGAAGGTTGGTATCTAGTCTGGTTGTTGGATGTATATTGTTAAGCTAGTTTGTCTTTCTTTTGACAATCACTTCCAGGGAAGTTTAATTCAAATCAGTTTGAAAAAAGAGTTTGAGGGAAAAGAAAAGAGAAGAGGAGAGGAGAGGAGGGGAGATGAAGAAGTGAAGAGGAAAAGAGAAGAAATAGAGGAATGGAAGGAAAGGGCAGGGGAGGGGAGAGGAGGAGGGGAGGGCAGGTGAGGAGGGGAGGGGAGATGAAGAGGGGAGGGGAAAAAGAGAAGAAATAGAAGAATGGAGGGGAAGGGAGGGGAAAGGGAAAGGAGGGCAGGGAAAGGAGGGGAGGGGAGAGGGGAGGGGAGGGGAGAGGGGAGAGAGGAGAGGAGAGGAGGTATGAACTTGCAATGTAAGAACCACAATATGATTCTGGCTTTTAAAGTTTGTGAGGAGAAGCCAGGTGTAATTCTGATGGGTCTGCCATTATAAATTACCACCTCAAGACCCAGCCATTCCACACTTCTGGGTATCTACCCAAATGATTTCTCACCAAATCACAAGGACATATCCTCATCTATGTTCATAGCAGCCTTATTTGTAATAGGTAGAAATTGGAAACAACCCATATGTCCTTAAATTGATGAATGGATAAAAACATTATGGTACATTTGCACAATAGAATACTACTCAGCTATCAGAAATAAGGAAATCATGCAATTCGCAGCCAAATGGATGGAACTAGAAAAGCTCATTCTGAGTGAACTAACCCAGACTCAGAAAGATGCACATGGCTTCACTTATAATTGGATTTTAGCCATATAGTACAGGGTAACTATCCTACAACCAACACATGAAAAGGATCAGGAACATAGACTTTGTTACCTATTAATGAGACAGTTTGCCTTAGGGGTGCTACCATGTAGGCCCCCAGTGCAAGAGGAAGCTTTTAGCCCTCATATGACTGAACTGAGAGGGGTTGATATGTAGGGACACTCCACATTGGAGAAGTAGGATGGGTGGGAGAGGGAGGAGGCTGGAACTGGGAGGGGTGGCAGGGGGAACACTATGATGGAGATGTAAATTGAAGTAATAAATAAACATAATAAAAAAACAAACCTAATAGGAAAACAAAGAAGCTAGAATTTGTAACTGAAAAGCATTGTGTTTAGGTAGAAGTCCAAATATACATACCAGTCTTGCTTTTTACGGCATAAATAATCATATAACTAAGGTATGAGATTCTGTGAGGCTTGGTTCACTGGGCCTCAGTATAAGGATATCATTTATTTCCACAGTATTTTATGACATAAAAAAGCCATGCAAAAATAGAACTAATAGATGTATCTTAAACTTAAGATACTCTGAAAATAAAGATAGGATACAATGCAAAAAAAAGTAACAAATACAAAAACAAAAAAAACTCTACAAAACTTTGAAGTATGTGTTTTGACAAAATAAGTATTTAAATCCAACTCTCCCAAAAATATGAATTATAGTCATCCATTTTCAAAAACTATTGTTGAAAAGACATATATTTCACTAAAGTAAGTTTAATCTGATGTGTTCAGATTAACTCTCAAAGCAGAAGGGAAATCCACATTCTCTGTTGTTTTCCCAAGCTGTTTCTGTATAATATATTTAATGGAATGAGATTCAGTGATGGAAGGATGCAACATTTTGAAAATTTTGTTGATGGTTTGCAATTGATGTGGAGTGTCCCTCAGGAAAGAAAACACCACGCTCTGGAAATCAATTGAATAAAATCCTACAAAACATAAAATTTCACTATATCAACCAACAGCTGATTTACATTGGGATTGGAAGAAAAATTGTTATTCATGAACAGAAATGTCACCTGGTATTTTGATCCATCATACTTCTCTGCAACTGATCATTTACATATTCACGCTCTTTAAGTGTGTATAGACATGTATAATGTATGTGCAGGAAAGTGACAAGGTAGCACATAAATGAGCATTGGCACGTCCAGGATTATGGAAAGAAAACACTATTGCCCAAGTGTTACTGTTCAGAACATGCGCTTGAATACTTTAAGTAATAGGTGATATATTCACCTCAGAAATGGGTCATTATAGACTCATTCAAAAAAAGTAGCGAGTTTTCATGTTGTATTTATTTTTTGTGCGGGGAGCCAGAGTCTTAAGAGGTATCTCAGGCCTTTCTTTCTTTCTTTCTTTCTTTCTTTCT
Source organism: Lophiomys imhausi (assembly GCA_907164525.1). Classification (NCBI taxonomy): domain Eukaryota; kingdom Metazoa; phylum Chordata; class Mammalia; order Rodentia; family Muridae; genus Lophiomys; species Lophiomys imhausi. Next base: position 177,299 of record CAJQZJ010034151.1, on the reverse strand, counting down.
TTCTTTCTTTCTTTCTTTCTTTCTTT
>CAJQZJ010034151.1:120322-169927 GCA_907164525.1 Lophiomys imhausi | reverse complement strand
TTCTTCTTCTTCTTCTTCTTCTTCTTCTTCTTCTTCTTCTTCTTCTTCTTCTTCTTCTTCTTCTTCCTTTCCCCTTTATACTCTTTTCCAAAAATGCCTTCCAATTTTATTGGCATGTCTGAATAACTTATTTAATCTAAACTCATTTTAGTTAATTTATCTTAGTAAAATTTGATATTATTAACCAAACCCATATAGTTAAAATATATTTTACCTATGATTTCCTGCCCCTCACTCTTTCTCTTCTTCTGAGGGCTACTTGGCAGTTCAATTTGTTAATGTCAATTTCTAAATGGATGGGTCCCCCCTCAGTTCTGTGCTGGGAACACTTTATTTCACATTCTCATACAACCTCAGGGCATCTGTATCCCTCTATGTTAACAATGATCTACTCTAAATCACCATCACATGTTCATGAGCTTGAGATCCATGTGTCTGACAACCTACCAAATATTTGACCTAAGTACTATGGACCTTAAAATGTATCATGCCTGTGTAGTTTTATATTGTTATGGTAGAAATTACAAACATTTCAGCTTTGAACACTAGAAATGCATTTATCATAGTGTGAACATGAAGGTTGGGAATCCTAAAACCAAGGACTGTTTTCTTGCTAGTAGACATAAGAAATAATGTTTGCTTGATTCTTCTAGCTGTCATATATCTCAGTACACTCACACATCAATTTGTCTTAGGTTTGTCAATCATATCTCCTTTCTGTCTGTTCAATACCCTTCTAACACTCTTCTCTTCCTGAACCCTCTTCTATGATTGCATGCAGATTCTCCAAGATATTCTTTTTTCTTGAATGGTATTTAGTTTAATTGTATTGCAAAGTCTATTTTGTATATAAGTACACAAACACATTTGTGGTTACAGTATTTTGTAAATCCTAGTGTACAGTACCCACCCTACTTTTGCTGAGACTCTTATTCTTCCATAGCTTATAATGAATGAATGATTATGTCATACATTTAGTTGGTCACCTCTGAGACTTTCTCACACCACACATTCATTTGGCAAATTCTCTTTATCCTGGGACTATCTTTTTAATTAATCTGATTTTCTATGTCTTGGCTGTTGCTTACAAATTTTAGGCTACTTCTCAGCTTTTTAACATCTGTCTCTACAAATTGTCTCTTTCATGTTACGTTCTGTTCCTAAACACAATTGCATTATAATCATCATAAAAGGGACTGCTTAATAGTCCACCAGTGATTATCTACTCCACCAATAATATTTATCTTATATGCTTGCTTTTAAAATTATATTGGGCCCTTCCTGGATCTTATTTCCTGACACCACATGTTCTTTTTTCCAGTTTCATGCAGAACTCAATAGTTTCATGAGGAGTAAGCTATATTTTAGTCATGATAAAAGTTTCAGATCTGCCTAGAACACATTTCATTTTCCCTTCACATAGCTGAATCCTCTCTCCTCCACCTTAGCTCCAATGCTACCTAGTTCTGGGAAGGTTTCCATTCTTTGTTCAGGCCAGTCATCATATCATCTTTATTCCTATAATACCCTGAACTTTACAAACTTAATAGAAAATAACTACAGGTTCTCTCATTTGCACATCCTCTCCACATCATCTGCTTGAGGATAGCAGGACCATGTCTATCAACTTCACTGTTATCATCATAAAAGGGACCAGTGTACGCTGCTAAAATGATTTTGTAATAAACTGTATCACATCTGAGAGACACTAATTATCATAATATTTTAATATGTATACCATACTGTCCAACAATCTACAGAACTGGGAGTGGACTTCTTCTCCTGAAAATTTTAAGTTATTTTTCATGATGGAAACCCAACTCAATTAATTTTTGTGAAAATCCTAGTAGGTAAGTCTTTTTGGGATATATCATAATTCTTTTGAAGAGGATCCACGTTTGGTTCACAGATATCCATGGCAGTTAATAACCTATTATAACCTCATTCCAGTAGATTTGATAAACTCTTTGGATCTACACAGGTAGCAGACATGCACATAGTGCACATACATACATGCAAAACAAAGCACTCTTACATTTCAGAAGAAGACACTTCTGGGGGCTGGAGAGTTGGCTCAGTGATTAAGAGCACTGATTGCTATTCCAGAAGTCATGAGTTCAATTCCCAGCAACCACAGGGTGGCTCACAACCATCCATAATGAAATCTGGTGCCCTCTTCTGGTCCTAACCTGCAGAGAGAACACTGCATACATAATAAATAAATAAATAAACAAACAAACAAACAAATAAATAAATAAATCTTAAAAAAATAAATTAAAAAAAATGAAGAAGACACTTCATCCCCAGCTGTGAAGTGAAAGTGCATCTCCGCTGACAAGGACTGCAAGAGAGTCATGGAATCTTCACCATGAATTAACTACACTGGCCCTGTAGCTACAGCACCTGTCAGCTCCTCAAACTTGGGTCCACAGTATTCAGTCATAGGATTTTCAGTTGTGCAGCTATTCACATAATGAAAGTTTAGACATAATCAGTTTGATAATAACTAACTTGTCTCAAAGTTAATGAAATTGTCATTAGTTCATGGTAACAAAAACTTTATAGAAGGCATTGAGACAAGAACTCTCAATAAACCTTGAACTCACTGCTTTCAGTGGAGTCACTGATCACAGGCCACTGAGAACTTCCTGCTTCTTTCTAATCTGCACTACGCTACAGTGGATCATGATCCTTGGCTTTTATATTGGTACCAGGCATTCAAATTCAGTTACATATTGCCAAATAAACACTTTAATAATTGATCCAGTTACTTAGATCCTATTTATCCTTTTCAACCATAGATCTTATTTATAACTGATGATTTTAAACATGGTTCTAGAATTCTTTATCTTTTCCTCATCATGAAATCAAGCCATTTTGTACATATCTTCCCCAACTGTCATCTATCAGAAAATTTAAACACATAAACAGTGTTCCAGAGATGGGACATGTGAAGAAGGAAGTCTCCAGACTGTTTAAACATCTGAGTCATTCCAGAAGTGGCTTCAGTATTTGGGAAAGAGACAAGTTAACTTTTTAGTGTCCTGCCTCAAATGCTTGGGGAAAAAAATGACTTTAATAAACAACTAGTGTTTTAGAGTGCTGACTTTGGGGTAGGTTATTGTATATAAATGATTAATAGATAAACAAGATCAGTGTTAAGTGAGCTCAAATAAGTATTTGAAGAAAGAAGATAGGAAGAAAGGAAGAGAGGGGTAAAAGGAAGGAGTAGGGAGGAAAAGAGGGAGGCAGGGAGGGAAAGGAAAGAAAAGGAAGGCACATTGACAGGAGAGACAAGGGGAAAGAAAATAAGAAAGAGGTGATATATAGACTAAAAACAGACAGAATAGTCAAAGGAAAATAGAAGAAGAAAGAAATGAAGTAAAGTGAAAAACAGAAAATGGAGATAAGTGAAATATAATCCCTTATGTTGACCAATGAGAAAGATCATGGTTTTTAAAAGGTTGGCTGCATCATAAGACTTTAATAATAAGCGGTTACTACATAGATAAAGTTGTAAGAGAAGAAGATACCTGGTAGAACTTTTAGCTTTCTATAATTCTTAACTTTTTAATATTTAACTAACTAATTAATTAAATCATCACCTTTTCTTCCTCCAACCCCTCCCAGTTCTCTTTTTCTCACTTTTCTCCTGTAGTTCCCCTACTCCTTCTAAAAATTGATGGCCTTTTTTTTCTTTGATTATAACTGTTCCATATACATGTATGCATAGGTAAATAAAACTTTGATACATATGTATACAAATACAAATATAACCATTATATTTTAAGCAGCTCTAAGTAAACCAGTTATCAAGTGTTTATACAGGAATTCTAAGCTTATGTAGCTAATGCAAAACCTAGAATCAGAGGTCAAGTAGTATTCAATTGTATATAGGAACAGAGAGAATTTTTAAAGCCTGTCAGGAAACTACTCCAAATCATAACTGACTGGAACTCTACTTGGAGAAAAGTATTTGCTTTCTCTTAAGCCTTCCAAATATTTTATTGGCACTCTTTCTTGGCAAACTTTAGATTGGACTCATTCAAAGAGAATTTCTGGGGAAAGTTCTTCCTGGGCTCACTCATCTCTGCGTGATACAGAAAGTGATCTTAGGGCTGTTGTGTGCACAATAAACCATATGCCACTAGAATTAGTTCTCATAAGCAACACACAGGCATGGGCAAAAGGACTTTCCTATATAGTATCTCTCTACCTTAATAAGATCTACTAAAAACTACTTTGGAGGCAGATGTGTCTTTTCTATTTGTAAGAACTTGTTAAAGAAACCAAAGAGCAGGGAAAAAATTGCTGGTGAAAACTGCAGAATAATTACTAAGATTTGGTGATTGTATAAGCCTTCAGGATTAAAAGATGTTGGGCTACAGAGTGCAAAAGTGTTGGTCAGACATTTCCCAGTCAGTGAGTGGTTTTGTGTGCCATTGGAGACTTTCATTGAATGAGTATGCCACCCATAATAGTATCCCCTTAATTCTCTGTTTCAAAACATATTCCTTATTTTAAATTTATTTCTTACATTATTATGCATATCTGCTTAAAAAATAGAACATCATATCATCCTATTAAATTGCAAATTTCAACATAAATCCTGAGTCAAATCGGCCTGAGACTTCCTGAAACCCCATGAAAATCAAAATTCTCCTCTTTCTGATTATTGAGTTATTTGCAACAAGACTTTTGTCTCCATTCACAAAAGACAGATTATAGATAAGAAACAAAAATGAAATTTGTAGTTGGAGAAAATATCAAGAAGAATTTTTTCTTGTAATGAATTATGCTATCTTAATTGGTTTGGTTTGCTTTGTGGTTTAATCTTAGTGAGGGAAGAGTAATTTGTTTCAAAAGAATTGACTAGGTGACACTGACTAAAATAGGGTCAGACAGGCATGTTTAAAATGCCACCATGACTCACTGGCTTTCCTCTCCCTTGCTACAGTTATCTAACTGTGCCTCTTTATCAAGACTGTAGATAGAGTATCAATTTCTCTCCACTGACTAAACTTACAGAAGTCACTCCACCATTCACAGAAGACTAAATGGGAAAGAGTAGATAAGAATGGGGATGTTGGGAGTAAATAGAAAAAAAAAATGACAACAAAAAAGAATGAAAGCCACTCTGTCATTCTTGTTTCCATCTGTCTCATTGAGATTGAACATGAGTAGGGTGTGAAAGTTCAATTTGCTTTTGACATCTCTGAAAATAATTCAGAAAACAAGCTAATGTTTATCTGTTCCAACTGAATAAGTCACCTTTGGAATCTTTGCACTGACATCTCTCCATTTCTTTACCAAAAAGAACCAAGAGGTGATTACCAAGTGTCAATAATACATAAAATTTTACAAAGCAAAAACAAACAAACAAACCAAACCAAGTGAACAACAACAACAACACAAACTATTAGGCTTTTTACTGTAAGCAAAAGATTAAAAGAAAACTAAAGAGGAGCAGGAAGTGGGACAAGAAAATTTAATGTGGAACAAGAAAATGATAAAGATTGTTTTTGGCACAACATTCTGATATTGTTTTATGAAGGAAGACAGGATATATGTTCAAGGTAAGTTAAGAACAATCTCTAGTGTGAGAGATTTTAGGATAAAATTTCTCCCACAAATCCCTGGAACAGCTACAGTTAACATACATCAGTAAAGGAAAGGAAAAGTAATGAATTTCTGTATCACAGAATCAAAAATTTTTATTCTGTTTTTTTTTATTTCTATTTTATTTCTTCAAGTTACATCTCAATCACAATCCCCTCCCTACTCCCCCCTCCAGTCCCACTCTTCCACCCTCTTCCCCCTAACCCCCCCTCCATGCCCTTTCTTTCTTTTTTTAAGTTTAAGGTATATCTTTTTGCTCCAACAGTTCCCCCTTTCAGTCCAACAAATGGCTCTTTCTCTTATAGCAATAAATAAAATACAAAACAACAGAAATAATTAGGCCACAATTATGAGAGTTATAGGGCTTAACATACATTCCCAATGTCCAGTCCTTATGTATTTGGCACCTGACTTTAACATTCTACTATCTAACTGTCTCTATGAGTTTAAAGTTCTGTATCCAACTCAGCTTTCATACTAACTTTCCTCACAATTTATGAGGCAAAGGATGAACAAGATATTGCTGATTGGAATATGGACGCACACTAAAAACAAATTAAGTAACATGGTGGAAGTAGGATAAAGAGAAATTTGTGAAAAGCACAAAGATTTCTAGATTATAAACCAATGTGAATAATCATATCATTGTAAACAGTGCGTGAAAGAAATAGAGCAAATTTAAATTTGGATGAAAGAAGTTCAGCTGTGCAGCAGTTGGTATGTGTAGAAACCTCTGTTGATGTATGGGGGTTGCAGTTGGTCCAAGTGAACCCACTTAGAAGAAGTCCTCCAAATATTATAATCACTAAGCTATCTGAAATCACACAAGCAGACGGCATAACATATGGGTGCATGGCAGAGGAAGCCTATGAAAGATCTCAGCTGGTTAGTTTCTGTCAACATGATATACATCTAGATATACCTGAGAAGAGGGAATCTCAATTAAGCAACTGTCTCCATCAGACTGATTGTGGGTATGTCTGTGAGAGTACTTGCTTGCTTTCTGATTGATGTAGGAGGGCTCTGACCAAGGTGGGCCCTGTGTAGGTGGTACTGAGTTGTAGAATAAAGCAGGTAGAGTGAGCCAAAGGGAGAATGCCAGAAGCTATGTTCCTCTATGGTTTCTGCTCCAGTTCCTGATTCCAGGTTTCTGCCTTGAGTTCCTTCCTACCTTGGCTTCTCTTAATGATGGACTGTTACTGTTATTTTTGTTCCCCAGTTGCTTTTGGTAATGGTGTTTATGATTACTACCTAAAAATAATTAGAATAAGACCAAAGGCAGATTCCTCTATTCATCCTACTTGTAGAAGGGAAAACAACAGAAATGAGGAGCAAGCAAAGAAGAGGTGGAAGATTGGCAGGTGTTGGTGATACTGTCAAAACAAGATGGATAGACACAAATTAGGAGGAATCAGTAACCAAAAAAAAAGAAAACTGTAATCTGATGAGACAACAAAAACAAAAGGTAATATATCAGAGCCTAATATCTCAGCTGTCTGATTTTTTCAAAAAGGGTTCTGTGAGTCTAGGTAAACATTCTCTCAGGCAGGAATTCCACCAACACCAGCTCTTCCTCACCCCAGCCTGCCTGTTACCTGCCCCTAAAATGCAGTCTCTCCACAGTCTTTCTAGCATTGTGTGCAGACATCTGCTGGTTTTCATCTAATGCTCTGCTCCCAGCTGCTTGCTAATGTCTCAGCACAAATGTGAGTTCTTAAAACAACAAAGATACTAACACACATTCTAGATTAGGATGATCCACAGCACAATGTATATGTGCTTAAATCCCACTTCACAGCCTCTTGGTGAGAAATGAGAAACACTGGCTGGAGTAGATTCATCTGAAATGTGTCTGATTGTGCAATATGGTGGTAGAGGAGTATCTAAGCCAAAGAACACCATTGGAAAAGTTACAGCTTCTTGTCCAGGCATCATAGTCACACAGGAAAAGTTTCTGAGAAGAGTCATCAGAATAGACATACTCGTCTCATTTTTTACTTCAAAGCATAAATTCCCGGGTTGTTAAGCCACCAGATTCAGGAACCTTCCCTTGATCAGTGTATTTCTTCTAATTTATGTGTTGAAGCTTTACTTGACTCTGTCCCTCTTGACTTGATGTCCTAAAATGCCCCGCAGTCTGTTGGAATGCTGCACAACACATAAATCAGTGATGCTTTGTCTCCCAGTTTGAGTGCTGGGAGAGTTCAATCTTTGAAAAACCTCAAAGTGAACTAGTGAGATCAATGGATCTCACTTTCAAGGAAGTGGAGGATATTTTACCTATGCTAGGTTGCTGCCAAAATTTTGTTTTAAAGATAGCCGGGAATAGGTAGCCACAAAATTATTCTAAGAATGAATTGTATAATATCCATATATATATATATATATATATATATATATATATGTATGTATGTATATGTGTGTGTGTTTATTTCTGCCTTTCTTGAATGTAATATAGCAATACTATTCAATAACAATTTTGTAACTGAAGTTTAGTTCTAATTATCCCAAGAAACATTAGTTACATGTTTACAGAAGTAAAAAATCATGCTGATTTTTTTCATGTTCTCCTTGTTGTTTGCCCTTTGAGATAAAGTCTTGTTATGTAACCCACTCTGGCCTTGAACTTCAGAACTCTTCCTTGTGCTTCACAAATTCTGAGCTTATAGATGTGTGTCATATACCTGATAGAGACTAGCACTCAATTATGAGTGCTAAGATTATAGATGTGTCATATATCTGATAGAGACTAGCACTAAGTTACGAACGCTAAGAATTTTCTTTTGGTCAGAGAGCTAGAACACAATGTCATAAACTGGGTGGGTTACAAACAATATAAACTCTTTCCTCCTGTTCTGACAGCTCACAATTTCAACATGAAGAGAAGACAGCTTCAGAGGTAGATTGAGGGCATTTTCTCTCTCTAATTTCACAAAGCAGGAGGGATGAGCAAACCTTGTGAACTATTACATCAGGGTATTAACTCAGATTCTAATGACCCAGTGACCTCACCTCAATACCCACTACCAGAAATTACCATCACTTTAGGTATTATACCTACAAAATAAATTTTGACATAAAGGCACGCAAAAACATCCAGTCTAAATCAAAATAAATTAATAATACCACGAAGGACAAAATTATTCCTAATATAATAAATTAACAATGGATTATTTTATTAGTTACTGTTCTCACGGCTGTAACCAAATATTTGACCAGAAGAAATTTTAAGGATGAAGGGTTTATTTGCTCACAGTTTGAAAGGCTGACACCATGTTGGAGAGAGGATGATATCAGGAGTGTTAAACAACCATATAGAATAGGCCCACACACAGGAAACAGAAAGTGAACAGAAAGCGGTGAGAGATGGGTCTATAGAAACCCAAATTCCTCCTCTTTTTTTCCATTGGAAAACAATTTTCACAGTTAGCAAAAAGAAAGGTGAAACAATCCTTAAACTCACCCTTATCTTTCAATTTCTAAAATGCCAGTATAATTGTTCTCCATTCAAAAATGTTGAGTAGGTTACTCCTACCAAAGAATAAGTGCATGTGTCTGTTGGTTGATTACTTGTTTGTTTATTTGTTTTTGTAGGCTGAAGACAGGCTTTGTAGACACAACTTGTATCCAACTGTTCATTGCTTTGTAATCTTATAAACTTGTCTACAAATACCCGTATGCTCCATGCTTTCCTTTCACAAACAATTGCCATTGCCCCCAATTTGCTCATTTTTGTATTTTCCCTTCCTTTGTCTTTTAACTGGCTCTGCTTTCTTTTTCAAAACCCTTGTCCTGGGTCCTCCCACACTCTCCCAGAAGCGGTTAGAAAAGAAACTACCCTAATGTGCTTTGTGCTCCAATGACACTCTGTAGTCTTCTTCCTCGGTATAAGCTGTACAAGATGTATTCATACCTCTCTTCAATTTAACTACAATAGCATTAAAAATAGAGACTATTCAATATAGTATTTTGATATCTCCAGTACACAAACCTACAACTAATATATAGTACTTTCTTAGTTCACATTTAATGAATATTTCATTTACCCACAGAAATTGATTACATTAACAATATTCAATGTGGTGCACCAAGCAATAATATCCAAAATAAATAAAAAAAAATAACAGAAGCTTATTTTGATCTAATTTGACAGAAAATGAAATTCTGTTTCTATTTTAAAACTGTCACATGTCAGAAGTTTTTATCTAAAGTTCATCAGATGCCCAGGTAGAAACTTGGTTCGGGTAGAGTATTTTAAAACATCAGTAGAATTTTAGGTATGTTTGCTGGGTTTTTGGTCCATTAAGTAGATTAAAAACATAAATTAGTCTCAAATAGTGTGGCCTTATGAGGTTGGAAATCGTTTTACAGTCTAACATGTGGATGGTTCTTTAATAAAATTGCCATTTTAACGAGAAAAATTCCAAACTGGGATTTGGTAGAACAGCTAAATTAACGGCAAATCTACAACTGAATGAGAATTTTCATGTTTTAATTGAAACATATATTTCCCAATAATACTACTGTAATATACATTCAGATGGTAACCTGAAACAGTTCCTGGTTCTGTGTGGGATATCCAATGTATGATAAAGTCTTAAATGTTTGCTTATTGAGGAATTTTTAATACAGATCACGTGATTCTTCCTCTGTAAGTCTGTTTGCTTAATACCCTTGTTCTCCAGGGAATTTCATTAGCCTGTGACTTTAGTCTTGCACTCAAAGCCCTCATTGCTTCCGACAAGCATGGGTTTAATTGAGAGAATACCAAACTGTAACTATGACTCAGGTGTGAATGCTGTTTCTCTAAGCAAATTAAATCCAGGGAAGTGACTGAATGTTCTTTTCCATATCTTTTTGATATATTTAATACTACACATTAATTACTGCTCTCCAATCTTCTACTTTGTGATTGCTTTCCCAAGCATCCTGTTGAGGATGATTGATGTTCAGATAAATCTTACAGATTCATATAGAGACAGAAAGATTAACATGTGCTAGCAAGAACACCAGTTTACAAGATTTTAGATTAGCTTCAATATTAACACAGCACTAGCACATGCTTTTGTAGATTTAAAAAGAAACAGCCTGGTAAAAATACAAATCTGATATTCAAGAACAACTATTTGTTTTATTCCAGTTTCATATGTCATCTTTTTTAACATAAACAAACAAAAACAAATGTGCCTTTGGTTTACCAGATAACTCAATTAAAAGGAAAATTATTTGATTACATTTTTTTTTTTTTGCTTTTCAATTAAATTTTATTCAGTGGGGTGTATACTCTCTCAAACGTGTGTATATACGTCTCTGTGTCTGCCATGTCATGCAGGTGGAGATCTGTGGACAACCTTCGGAAGTTACTCTCTCCTTCCACCCTGTGGGCTTCCAGTATCAAATTCAGGTTGTGAGACTTGACAACAAGCACTCTTACCACTGAAGCATCTCAGTAGCCCAAAAGTATCCACTCTGATATAATTTTTGGGGGGAGGTGGAAATCTCACATGTTCCTGAGTGGCTGTGGCTACTAATATTCTATAACCACCCTGGATCAGAAGGAAGGGGAAAATCAGTTTAAGGTAGTCCTTTGGAGCCTTTCTTTTGATATCATTGATTAAACAATGAACTAGAAAGAATTAAAATTTTCCTCAGGAAAGATATCTACATGCACAATATTGGCATTTATCTTTGTGTAATAAATAGATATCAAATTATACATAGGGCCCATTCAATATGAGAAATTTCATGTTTGGTATTGTAAACATAGCCAATTGCCCATCACAGTAGGGGTTATAGATATGAGAGGACAATACACTGCCTCCATTTTTCTAAACTAACATAATTCCTAACTATATTCTAAATATTTATAATGGAAAGTTCTTGTCCTTCATCAAAAAGTCTTCTCTTTGCAATTGAGGGAGACTATTAAAGATATCCACAACTGGTGAAAATTCAGAGAATATGCAACTCTGGGATACCCAACTCATACTACTGATAAATACCTACAATGCAACTCTTCCACTTTAAGACTCAGAGATAATCTTGAAACAGAAGAGATGGGGGTAGAGGGTGGGAGGGCAGGACTGGGAGGGGGAAAAGAGAACACTACGATGGAGATGTAACCTGAAGTAATAAATAAATTAGTTAAAAAAAAGAAAGATTGCAAAAGTCAGAGTCCTAGGATGCCTACTACTAGATAATATGCTTTAAATGTGAAAGGAAAAATATATCTATGAAGTCTCAACAATAGGGCTGCTGAAACAAGACCAACATAATGATAACACGAGTTGAAATGCCAATGTAAACAGGTTATTCACATATGGTTCCATCCCTAGATGAAGAGCTATAAGTGATCAATGGTTGCTGAAGTAAAGAAAATTAGTCTTCCAGGGAGGAGCTTTCATATAGGACATCCAATCCCAAGTAGTCAGCCCTGAATATATGTATGCACAAGTTAGGTTGAAAGGACTCAGTAGTATCTATAAACATGTAATGAAAATAATTAAATGAATAAATAAAAAATAAGTTTGAGAGTGATGTCATGGACGGGGTTGATGGGGGAGTTAGGATGGGAGTAATGTAGATACAGTGCTCATATATGAAATTATCAAGAAAACAATTGAAAACATTAAAATAATTATCAAAAATTAGTAAATGAATAAATAAAAGCAAATCGCCAACAGCTCAACATTTCAGAATAGGGAAAGGAAGGCTGAATCCCTGGTGCCAGCTACAGTAGAAAACTGCCATCTGGGAAGAGGTTCAAGCAGTTCTGATAAATTAACATATAGGTATCTCCTTACTCTCTCTCTCTCCCTTTCTCTCTCTCTCTCCTTCTCTTTATTTCTTTTTTTCATATAAAATTGTAACACTGGTTACAGAACAGGTAGAGAAAATAGGAGTCCATTTCTCTCGCTGGTTTGACCAAGCTGTAAATAAATCCATTTTTTTTTTTTTTTTTTTTTTGCCAACTTCAGTCTTTGAGTCCTTTTAAACACAGGGAACTATGCGGCACTTTACATGAACTAAATGCCCTGCTAAGAATCCCACTCTCAATTTGGACAGTATGGCAAGGCAGTATGGGAAAATGAGGGGCCAGATACTGCCCTGACTATAAGATGATATGTGTTTTTTTTTTAACTTGAACTTTGCTGTAATATTTACATTTACTTAATACAAGTACAAAAACATTAATTTTTAAACCATCAGAAACTTTCTTTATAAGTACTTTTGTAATTATTGAGCATTTCTATAAATAGCTACACAACTCTTTGGAATAAGGTAGAACATAAAAAATAGAAGAAATAATGAAAGTTAGTTCAAAACGTTCACAGAGGGAGGGAAAGGAAATTGGTGAATTTGTTTTTGTAATTATATTTCTAGTTTACCTTATATTATCAGGCTATCATTTAACCAAAGCTTTCTGCTTTTCTCAGCTAGTAGTTTATATGAAGTGTCTTTGCTATACTGGACTCCTTAGGGTGAGGAAAGCTCATGTAGAACTACAACCACAGTTTTAGTAGCTAAAGGCCTTAGTAAAAGCTTATTTATTTTTTGAAAAAATATCATCTTGGGTCTGAAGCTAATCTAAAACTTACCTCATAAATTTACTTATTTTTCAATTGCCTTCAGACATTAGCCAGTAATGTTGTTATACACACATTAATTATACCAATTAGTTCTAACATACATATGTATACATTCAAGACTTGATTATGGAGTTAAAAGTAGTTAGGCATGGCAGGAATAGTACAATTGAGCAAAAATTTCAAATCCCTTGGACACTGAACTGATGAATACATATGTTTTGGCTTAGCTAAGTGATATTATGTGTTTGCTTAATTTAATAATGCAAGTACCTTATATTTTCTCATTTCATCAGGTAATGGCAGAGGCAGCAGATCTCTGTTTATAACGGGCATTGGGGAAAACTAGGTTTTCACATTGAAAGTTATAATTGAAGATTTGTAGATGGTCTTCTGCTCGCTTCTTCAAGTTGAAATGTGACATTTTCTTATAACTGGATGTCATCCATACTGCTTTAATAATCTACAATATTAAATATGTACATGGAAAAAACTATAATCACAGGCTTACAGGAAATATTCTGTCATTCAACTGCCATGGCTCAAAGAAGCTGAAGGCCCCAGGCTCCTCTTAAGAGTAATTCCAATTTTCTTGTCCATGAACTTTGTGGAGCTAATTATTTCTTTGAATTAACTTTTATAAAGGTCTTCTAATTTTTGTCAAAGTTTATTGTATATTATGATATGGTAGTTACTAAACACTGGTGGAAAAATGTCAGTAAATTGGAATGTTAAAGAAAGAATTCTGGCCCCCTAATTTCAGTGCTTCTGGTTCTGTCAAGTATGTGTTCCAGTACTTTCAGCATTATAAGGTGATGGTGCTGTGGGTAATGGAGAAGACAGTTTCAAAAGTGAGAACCTGAGTGAGCACAAAATTAAGTGTAAATAGACAATCTCTGTGAGTAAAGAATATTAACAACTCAACTGACTATCAGTTATATAATAATGAATAAATTGTGATACATCAATGAATAATATTTGCCTATTTATTAGATAATAATTATATCCACATGCCTTCGTTGTTGGGATTTTCAAATGTCTTAAACACAGATAGCTTCACATATAAGCACAGAGCTGTTCTAGGGCCAAGATGGGCCAAGCACCAATAAATGAAAGGAATGGATCACTGAACAGTATGGATGTTTATAAATTTAAATAGAGCTGCAAATACAGAAGTAGAACAAACTCAAATTTTAGGAAGAAAATGAAGCAGTCTTAAACTCTCTGACATCTCCCCAACTAATTACAGAAAGGATTAAATTGTGTTTGGGCGCTGTGACATTCTGAGTTGGTTCTCCCTGAACTGCCCCTTCAACAGGCAGAAGGGAGTATCATTTCATATCCCACTAATGACATGGCTGAGAGCATGTTAGCTTGAGTACTAAATTTCTCCTCACTCACCTAGGTTGACATTTCTTCTTTTTTTAAGTCTGCTTTTTTATAATTTAATTTTTATTTCTTCAAGTTGCATATCAATCACAATCTCCTCCCTACTCCCCCCTCCAGTCCCACCCTCCCACCCTCTTCCCTCTCAACCCCCTATCCTCTTCCCTCTTTTTTTTAAGTTTAAGGTATATCTTTCCCCCCAACAGCTCCCCTTTCAGTCCAACAAATGGCTCTTTCTCTTATAACAATAAATACAATACAAAACAACAGAAATAAATAGGGCACAATTATGAGAGTTATATGGCTTAGCATACATTCCCAATGTCCAGTCCATATGTATTTGGCACCTGACTTTAGCATTCTACTATCTAACCATCTCCATGAGTTTAAAGTTCTATATCTAACTCAGCCCTCATACTAACTTGCATCATAATTTTAAAAGCATCTTCTTAGATCCAGAGTACCCTCTTGATTCCTAGATCATAAGCAGAAGCACAGGGCAATGTTAAGGCTTGAAAGGAACTGTCCGTTAAGTCTATGTGGACTTTAGATTTGAGCTCTAAAGTACACCATTAGAATTTAAGTTTAGCTTAACTGAATGTTTGTGTGTGTGTGTGTGTGTGTGTGTGTGTGTGTGTGTAGTGTTCTTTCCTTTTTACTTGCTACTTCTCTGCCTTCTATAAAAAAGGAAAACTAGGAAAGAACAAATCAAGTGATCACAGGCAAGTCAGGGAGAAAGAAGGGAACATGTTTCTGCAATGCAGGGTTTCTCTCTCTTCTTTGTCATAAACTAAAACATAAAAGCCCCAAGATCAGCCCAAACTTTAGGGGGTCCTTTCCCAGTGTGACTAACCTGAGATAATGACCCTCATACAGAAAAATTGTCTACTTTTGCCCCTTGGGTACAAAGACAAAATAAATCAAAGCAGGTAGAAAGCTTAGGTGTGGTGCGCTGCTCCTTTCTTCAGTGTTTCATGAATCTGTGTATGATCTCTGTCTACATATATTCTGAGATCATTCATCAAAGTTAAAGAAAGGTCATGTCTTGGTCGGTTATGGGAGATGGCTTTGAAGGAGGCAAGTGGTCATTAGTCTCCACCCTCCCAATGGCTTCATACTGATTTTCATTACAGTTTGACCCAGATTTGTTAGGTGTGGGGAGACAAGGGTGGAGTAGTCACTGAGATATTATGAAATTCACTCTCCTCAGTAAAATCTGAGGCCCATGTATAGGAGAAACAAATATTCAGAAATTATTTTTAATATTAAAAGGAATGTAAGCAGGACAGAGGATTGACTATCAAACTTGAGTACATAGGCTAAGAAGCTGACTATAAATGCAACTTTTAGGGTCTCAATTATTCTGAAATTTTACTTCAGATAAAATTGTTTAATCTTTGGATGTTGTGGAACTAACTTAGTCTGTAAAATTCTAATCTTACAAGAAAGAGGACCTGAGTCTGATCTCCACGACCATGTCAAAAATGTGCTCTTTATCCCAGTACAGGAAGACAGAGACATACAGTCCTGGAGCTCACTGGTCAACCATCCCTGGATACTTAACTAGTTGTAGGATAAGTGGGACATCTTGTCTCAAACAACAACAACAATAAAGTAGACAGCACCGGAGGAATGACAACCAAGATTATCATCTGACACCCACATGCACAGACACTCACAGACTGGCATCCACAATCACAGCCCCAAATCTCTGTTTTTCCAGAATCTTCTTTCATATAGTGAAATAAAATAAAATGATATCAAAATCATAAATTTTGCAAATTAAGCAAAAAATACATTTTTGATGAGGGAGAACGCATTCTCCAGTGCCTTAGCTGTCACATGACTAGTCATTGAGTGCTGAATGATCAAGGGGTAGGTGTCTGGACTCCATCACAGAGGAACATTCTACTGTCGCACATTGATCATGGATCAAATAGTCCACAGAATGCCACTGATGACCAAAAAATAAAAATAAAATTGTTTTTTGAAATATGGAAGGGTTTTGTCTTACTATTGCAGAGCTCCCAATTTCTTAACTAGAAAATAAAAATGCTAAAAAAAAATGATATTGAAGCCAATATTCCTTCAGACCAGACCCCAATAGTTTCATCCTGTACATATTATCACATATAAATATTATTAGAAATATTTCTCATGTCAGAGATAAAACCTTAAGCACAGACATGCTTGATCTTGTCTATCAGCCTTTCTCAGTTCCCATGTTCTCTTGGTAGGGGGGAGGTCAGACAATTCTGCTTTTAGAGTTATTTCTTTGCATGTGACAATAGTCTAACAAGTAGAGTATTTTGTAATGCGTATCCTATATCAGAAACATATAAGCCACATACTGTATAGCAGGAAGCACAGCACAGATAGCCCTACCTCTAATCTACTGTAATCTAACTGCTAAGTTCATTGTGCTACTTTTACCTTTCCAATTAGATCTAAGATCAACAGATGTTGCCACTTGTTTTAAGGCAGGGGCTTGATTAGATTTGAACAATGGGTATTCTTTCACATTGTTCCCTACATCTTCAGTAGAAAAAACAGCAGTGAGGTTGGGAATTCCTTACACACATACATTCCAGATCCACTGATCATTCAATACAGAACAAGTAAAGCACCAACAGTGAAGAGGTGTGGCTACTAATGGAAATCCCATTTGGAAAGTCTAACACTTATGACTAATGGACAGCCAGTGAGTAAACTATGAACTCCCTATTTTCTCTTAAGGCACAAAGGGAGTTTAGAGGATGGTGCTTGTTATTCTGAAACGACCTCTTCTGAAAAACACTTCTGTGGAAAGAGACATGCACAGAAAATATGTGTGCCTCTATATATAGTATGTTGTGGGTTGCTCTTTATAGAAGTTATGTGGTAACTGAATATTTAAAAGATTATACAATTTAGAGTAAGGGAATCTGTTTATCATTCCTTGATACCTCTGTTACCAAGCATAAGTGACCCCAAACCTCTCTTTATTCATGGACTGTCTGACTATGTTGCATAAGTACTTCACTTAACACAAACTGGGAACCCTTGAGAGGACTCATGCAGCCTCCATCCTACCCTCTCTCCAAGGCCATCCTTTAGTTCCATACCTCAATTCTATACTGTTCTTTTTCAGTCATGACACAGCTCTCATCTTAGAGCTGCAGGGTTGAGTTATAAACTATACTTTCATTTTTGTTGTGTGATGGTGTCAGTCTGAATAGAGTCAGAGAATAAGCAAGAGATGACAGGAGATTCTAGTACCAAAACATCATAAGAGCTTCAGATAAGTAGGCATCCCACTCCACACAAGGAAGAAACTTGGTTAACTATGGCAATAGCACTAAAGGACAAACCAGACACACTTCTGAGCAACACAATATATTTGATCATCTAATGAAAGAGACCTTATTCTTCTATTGACCCTGAGGCTGTTACCAGCCCGCTGTCCCTGGCAGGGCTCTGGACAACAACCTTAAGTCTTCATTTCAATATCCTTTCTTTCTCTTCTCCCAAAGCTTTCTAGTGAGAACTAACGATTTCATTTTGGGTTTCCTCTTTTCATTGTTGTTGTTGTTGTTATTGTTGTGTTTGTGTGTTCATTTTTTATAACTAATGGTTATATCTGCCTTTCTAGCCAAGATGCATATAGAGTAACATATACTTTGTTTATTATCTGCAACCAGAATTATTTTTTAGGTGATCTTCATGATCTCTTAGTGTTTGAGGAATTTCTGAGGCTTCAGTTTGAGAATTTTTCACAGAGAGAATAATTGCGCAAAGAAAAGGAAATACCTTAGTTCCAAGCACTTTAGTAAAATGTCACAGGAAAATTGAACCACAATGCTTATAGACAGGTGCACTACACTGAGACTGAGAAGGGAAGGAACTCCTCACGCCTTCTGAGGATGAATACACCTTCTTTATACAACCAAGGACAAGCAAGGTGGAAAAGAATATCCTGTAAAGGCCAACATGGTTAAGTGACAAGATTAATGATGTTCATAAAACTGATGGAGGCTTGTGGGCATAAAGTGATTGTAATAGCTCATATCAAGTCCAAGGATGTAAATATTCAACAAATAATTGCTTGTTGGTCTAATATTCACTACAGAACCTCAAAGTAAATGTGTGGATATTAAAATAAGTGATGAAAAGAATAAAAATATTTCTTGTTGTTTCTCTCTAAAACTGCTCATTTCATTCAGACCTTAAGTATTCTCATTCAGTTTTTTTCCATATACGATAGATACTGTGATATTTCTGAGGAATGATTTCACTTGTTTAAGTTTTCACATAGCCCTTCCCTACATGTGTGGTGTTTTCTATGTGGTCTCACATGTCTTTTTAAATTGGTTTGCAATCTCAAACTGACATCTGTCACTGTATTTATTTGGTCTTGGAAAATCTATCCTGGGCTACTATGTGTCATTTTTGAACAGTGGGTACATTAATTATGGAGCATATTCCTTCTACATCAAGCAGGTGGTGGGGTATGTCAGATTCCACTCACCCATTATCTAAACTGGACTCTTGATAGATTCAGTCATCTTCTCTCTCATTTCCTTTCCAGTCCCTGCATTTATGCCAGGACATCAGTGGTACTGTGGAGATATATTGGTGAGCTTATCCTAGCCCAGAAGAAGAGAGTGACATTGTTCACTTCAGAAAGGTAAATCAACTTCAAAATGTACCATCGCTTTAATAAGAGTCTATATTTACTGAGCACTAATTATGAGCCAGCCACCACATTGAGTGATTTACAAACATTATTTCATTAAACTATCACAGCAGTGTTATGAAGTGGGTAGTTTTATTATTCCCAAGTTTACAAATGAAGTAACTAAGATTTAGAGAGGTTCTGCAACATCCTCAAGGTCACAGAGCTAGGAAGTGGATGAATAAAGATCGTAATAATCAACATCTGTCTATCTCCCAGAGTTTACTTTTAATCTGTGACAATTCTTTATAGATTGCTCCATCAAAAACAAAAAAAAAGAATCCTTAGTGTATAATGTCTATTTTTAAGTTTCCAAGTTGATTTCTAAAGCTGTAAATTAATTAAGTAACATTGTATTACTAGTATATGCTTAGCAATTGTATGGAATTTTAAGGTTCTTATTGTGAGATCATCTTCATGAGAGTATGGGATTGAATATCAACCAAGGTCCTAAAAATGCAACAACATACCACTTTATATCCAAAGTTATAATAAAAAGACAGACAACTTAAATCAAATCTGCAAATCAATTTTTAAAAACTAACTTGAATTAACTAACACTCAAGTCAGGTGTGAGGTGTCATCTCTTCTGCAGAAAGCTTGTTGGTATCTGGCACTTTGTTCTTACTTGGCTGCCTGAAACCGAGCTAGATGGGGTTCAGTAAAACTTAGCAACATGGATCCCTCACTCCCGGATCTTGTTACCACCCCTTGCCCTTGCCCTTTCTCCTGAATCCTCTGGCATCTGGAGTCACTCAGTAATTATTTGTTCTTTTTTTTTTCTTTCATTTGTATTCTTCCCTCTGCATTTATTTCCCTGTGAACATAATCCTAACCACCCTCACACTCCTTCCATAGTCCCCATTTAAATATCTTTCCTCCTACTTTAGGATTTGGTAGTGATCATGAAACCCCATGTTCTCTTCAAGAGACATTTATCATCTTATGAATTGTATATTAAAAGTAGGTGATGAAAAAAAAACAAAAGTAGGTGCTGCAGGGGCTGGAGAGATGGCTCAGCTGTTAATAGCTGAAACATTTTTGCAGAGGAGATGAGTTTTAATATATTCACTCATGTCAGGCATCTCACACCTGTCTTGTCTCACGTTCCAGGGGAAAAAACATTCTCTTTTGGCTGCCAAGGAGATCTGTACACATGTGCACATACTCCCTGAATAGACATACATGTAATTTAAAATAATAAAAATAAATCTGAAAGAGTATGTAGATTATACATGTCAAGAAAAGGGCTTTGTTAGTAAACTGCTTATGAGTCTGAGGACCAGAGTTTGAATCCACAGCACCTATAAAGTGCTCAGTGTGATGACTTGGACCTGCAATCCCTGAACAGGGAAGGTGGAGACACAAGGCTCTCTGAACATCATTGGCTGGCTCACCTAGGGGAATTGGTGAGTTTCAGGTTCAGTGAGAGCCCCTGCCTCAAAAAACTAAGATGAAGAGTGATTGCAGAAGATATGCAATGTCAACCTACATGTATACACATATAGAAATACACCTATGTGTACACTTACACAAACACATGTGCACCCAGAAACCACACAGAAACACTTTCAATCAAATATAAGGCAATTGTCTGAATCAAACTTAATTTGTTCCACATATAAACCCCATGTAAACTAATATATTTAATTCAAACTACATGTCATACATTTTGTTGAATAAAATATTAATTATGTATACACAGACATATGCTGAAGGACATGGTATGTTCACAATGTCAATGGACCATCTCTAATAAACACAGAAAATCTGAGGGAAACAAACTAGTCTTAAGGGTAGATTTCATACTCTTAAGGATAGAGTAGATGGCCAACAGAAAATTAACTCAATGGCATCTTGGAGGTTCCTTGTCGTTTAATATCTTGTCAGAGCCTTTTTGTTTTCTATTTTCTTTTTTCTTTCTTTTTTTTTTTTTTTTCTATTTGTCCTTATGCCTTCCAGTTTAGTGATTTTATAGGATTTCTGAATGTACAAACGAGTGGATCTCTGTGTATATATCTGTTTCGAGTTCCTTTTCTTGGGTTCTTTTCTTTCTTCCTTCCTTTCTTTCCTTCTCTTTTTGTTCTGTTGTGATGTGTTACCTTTTTGTTCCATCTTATTATGTTTTATTTTGCTATTATCCCTTAGAAGACTGTTTGTTTTTTCTAATGAGAGACAGAAAGGGGATGGGTCCAGATAAAAGAGAGGTAGGGAAGAACTGCGAGCAGTAGAGGAAGGAAAACACTAATCAGTATATATTATATAAGAAAAATATCTATTTTCAATAAAAGAAAATACATTTTTAAAAGATTTATTAAAGCTGAACAAAAAATAAAAATTGTCCCTGGATACATAAATGAATATGTGCCCAAGATGTATACACGCTGTGTAGCATGTCTGCCTTCCTGCTAGAAAAGCAGTGACACTGAGCACCTTCTGCAAACACTTGCCCCAAAATAAATGTGGAAAACTACAACCTGTCCTTTTAAATTATACTGTGATGAAATGAGCAGGGATTTCATGTCTGATAAGTAGGCTTCTAATATTAAGGGTTTATTTATGAGGAGAAAGTACTTCCTAGAATA
Organism: Lophiomys imhausi; assembly: GCA_907164525.1. Classification (NCBI taxonomy): domain Eukaryota; kingdom Metazoa; phylum Chordata; class Mammalia; order Rodentia; family Muridae; genus Lophiomys; species Lophiomys imhausi. The sequence continues at coordinate 148,037 of CAJQZJ010034151.1, read as the reverse complement.
TACATTCTTAATTGTAAAATTAATTCCACTAGCTTTAATGACTACAGGAAGTTGTCAAGACAACACAATGAGATGCAATCATTTTGGAGCACTGATTTAAAGCTTTGTATCTATTTGGCTCTGTTTTGTGCCTAGCAATGTACAATGTGAGAGAGGACCTATTCACAGACTACAATGTCAGTAAAACAATGACAAATAATAAAGTGATAGACCATATAAAAATATAAATGGCCATGGGCTGGAGAGATGGCTCAGCCGTTAAAGGCTAGGCTCACAACCAAATATATAAAAATATAAATGGCCAAATATCAATTGAAGTCACCACAGGAGCTTCCCAGAAATAGCAGATCTTTAAGATTTCTGAACTATGGTAAGGGATTATAAACTTGTATCATGACAGTGAATTTGATTCAACAGATACATTAAGGCAGAGTATGTTTATGTATTTTTATATGTATGTATATACATGTAAGAACAATAAAGGAAAAAGGATGCCACAAATCTGAAAGAGAGCAAAAATTTGAAAGATTGGTATGTATATGAGAGAGTCTGGAACAGGAACGAATGATGTTTGGGAAATGATGCAATTATACTATAGTCTCAAAATAATGAAAGAAATTATTTATAAAAATGAGAGAGAAGGAGTATCATGTTGCCAGCCGCATGTGAATGGACTGTCACTCAAAGAAAAGAGGTCAAATGTGCTTGGTCAGTTACCATGTGTGGTAGCTCCTTAACAAACTAAATGTGTTGAGCTTTTCATATTTCCAAATGCAGAATTACCAGGAGAGTGATGGGATAATTTGCTTAACCGTTTGTTATGCATGCAGAACAGCTGCAGCAAAGCATTTTCTCTGCATTTACAAGCTGAGTGGATAAACTGATGCTCAGAGACTGATCATCAAAATGTCCTTTGCTAAGCTCCAGTCATCAGCAACAGTGACTTCCAAATGGGCCATAAACCTTTCTACTCAGGCAAGAGCAGAGTAGCATGTACTAAGCTCACTGGTGGAGGCAGACCATTTTGAATCCTTTACTTTACGGGTTTCAGTCATTCTCTTTTTAAATTACCTGTAAACCCAGGTAACCTCCAATACTCACTTTGTCCCAGAACATTTTTAAATCTAGTGTTTTTGCACTAGATGTTGAAAGCAAATAGTCACACAGAGAGACATTGTATTACCATGAATTAGGCACCATAATCTTTTTTCACTAATTTATTTTGTTTATTTTACATTCCAATTGCAACCCCCCTCCCCACCCTATACCAACCCTCTCTGGCACATCAAATTGGATCAGGACTAAGTGCCTCCTCTTCCACTGAGGCAAGACAAGGCAGGTCTGCTAGGAAAATGGGATCAAGAGGGAGGCAACAGAGACTAAGTCAGAGCTAGCCTCCACTCCACTTGTTAGGGGATCCACTTGAGGATCAAGCAGCCCATCAGCTTCATATGTGTAGCCAGCCCACCTAGGATCAGTCCATGCAAGTTTTTTGGTTGGCGGCTCAGTCTCTATGAGGCACCCCCTCTGTCGGAGTAATTGGCTATGTAGGTCTTCTTGTGGTGTCCTTGATTCCTCCAGCTCCTGAGGAAGCACCATCATCTTTAATCCTTGATTCCTCCAGCTCCTGAGGAAGCACCATCATCTTTAATCACACAAGTCTGACAAGATATGAAAAGGAAGTGTGACCTTGTTGTGAACTTTTCTGTGTACATGCACGTATGTGTGTGTATGTGTATGTGTGTGCGTGTGTGTGTGTGTATTTAAGTGTGACTCTGTTAACTTCTCATGACTCAAGGTATGGGTTCCAGTCTCCTGGCTTCTTACAAAGTCACTAACCTTGAGGTGATTTGGCAAAAGCTTTGTTGCATGATAATGAGAAGTTTAGAAGCACATACTAAACCTAATATCTATTTAAATAGCATCATGAATTAAAAAAATCTAGATAGATTACAATGTTCATCTCATGACAACAGAATAGTTGAAAAAGCTGTAAAACCAAAAAATAATGCATTTTAATTTTCATAGCAGCTTGAAGCAAAATTGGATGTTTTAAAATTAAAACCATGTAAGGCATTGGTAGGTAGATCTTAATTCATATAATGAAGCATTATTTGATCTAGTGTTTTGTATTAAATAAAAGATATTAGCCCAAATATTTTATGGCAAAAAAAAAAACAGATTAACTCCTGACACTCTTAATGATACTCTGCTATGCTTGCAGACAGGAACCTAACATAATTATCCTCTGAGAGGACATACCCAGCAGATGCTCAGATCCACAGCCAAACATTGGGTGAAACTCTGGGAGTCTTATAGAAGAATGGGAGGAAGAATAGAGGGTGCCAGAGGGGACAAGATCTTCACAAAAAGAACCAGCAGAGTCAACTAACCTAGGCCCCTGGGGATTTACAAAGACTGCAGCACCAGCCAAAAAGCATGTACAGTCTGTACCTAGGTCTCCTACACATATGTAGCTGATAGGCAGCTTGGTCTTCATGTAGATCCCCTAGCAAGTGTGGCACAGACTGTCTCTTACATGGACTCTGTTGCCTGATTGTGGATCACTTTACCCAGTTGGACAGCCTCGTCTGGCCTCAGCTGAAAAGGATGTTCTTGCTCCTGATGTCCTGATGTGACTTGAAAAGCTGGGGAGGTTTATTCAGGGGGGTTCTCTTTTTCTGAGGAGAAGGGAAGGTGAGAAAGGGGGAGGAGGGTGGGAGGGTGGGACTGGGTGGAGAGGATGGAGGAGGCTGAGAACGGGTTGTAAAATGAGTAAATGAGTGAATGAATGAATAAATAAATAAATGAAAGATTATGACAACGTTTACAGTATTGCCCTAATTGATAACAAATTCTATATTCCAGCAGGTATCACAACTTATATGGATATGGCATGCTTCATGAGTTGTAGCCTGGGGATTTTTTGAATGCCTCTACAGCAGTGCCCTGCCTGAAGGGCACCTGGATGTTCCAGGAAAGCTTGACCATGTACTGACTTTAGGTTACTGAACTCTTTCTGTACAGCTGGAACAAAAAGTGGGGCTAACTGATATCAACCATACATTTTGACTTGACCATCCTATATTTTTAAATAATAAATATTTTTAGAAATAGAAATACATTTTGCTAGATGAACTTTATCTTTGCAAACCAAATGTTGTGAGCCAAATAGAATCTCGTCGGGACTCTAATGTTTAAAATGCTCTCAGACAGCACATGGCATTTGACTTAAGCTCCTCATAGACAATTACCACCACTTCCAAATGCCCAACAGGTGCCTGTCACACATAATTCTTTTGAGGCAATATTCAGTGTATAAGCACTAGTCAGCACAAGTTAACAAGGGAAATGCTTCTTCACTCTCAGAGAACGTTCACGACAAATGACTATGTGATGTTGTCCCATGCCCATGGCTCATCTCTAAATCATGTTTGTCTCAGAATCAAAGATATTTCACCTCATTTCCTGCATGTTAAGTCATCACAATTTGAGTTTTGGCTCTGATGTTCAGTAAATTACTTATATTTAATAAGTTATGTAGCTTTCCTTGATATGAGTTTTCATAACTTCTTCATAAAAGAAATAATATCCCTATTTGCCTTTTGGGAGTTATGTTGAGTGTTATAAGTAAAAGTCTTCACAGAAAGCACATAGCAATGTACCTTGTACAACAAAACCTCGTACAATTTTAAATTGTTAGTTATTTTTCACAAAAGGCTTACAAATTTCTTTCTTCAGTTGATAAATGAATGAAAAAACTGATTAGCTTACAATGAGTGGATGCTGTCTGATCTATCATAACACCTATTCTGGATATTTAATATTCAGGCAGAGAAGTAGAAAAATGTTAAGGTCACAAGAACCACACAATTTAGGTATGGCAAAGAGTTTGACTCTACTTCTGAATAACTAAACTCAAGAGCAAATATAAAGAAATGCCAATTTTCAAAGAAGAAACATTTAAAAAGTGGCTAAAATTTTACAAAATTACCAAGCAATAACTCAAGAATGGTAATTAATTTTTCTTACATGTGGAGCAGTTCTTTGCTGAGTTGTTTCAAATGTGATCCATGGTAGAGAGCTCTGATGCTAGCGAGTTCTCACGCTAGAAACGAACGACGAGTAGTTTGTATCATCTGATCGAGAAAATGCTGTTGGACTGACAGCCACATCTCCCTGAGGCAGAAAGTGGCTGGTGAGCAGAGAAAGCCTCAGCAAAACAGCAAAAGGCCAAGGACTAGACTCTGTGGCACAGATTTTGCTTAGAGGGGTTTGACCTGTCCAAACAGCAGCCTGAACGGAACTGTGGCCAGCTTCAAAGACTGGGGCAGAGTGGCAGAGTTGCTGATATGAAGGAATTAAGTTGGCTTACAGAAGGCTGAGGTCTCCCAGAGAGAAGAAACCCTCAAGCCTTATTTAAGGTGAAGCCACCACAGCCAATTTACCCTACAGGACCTTTGTCTGAGATATTCCTGAAGAAAGACTGTTAACTAAGTGATTTTAAGGATCTACCTCAGAGACTGTGTTCCTGACTACTGAGGACCTGTCTCAGAGACTGTATCCTTCTAAAAGGTTATGAAAATTGTTGTTATAGTTATCAATAGGTTTAGTGGTTAGGTAATAGGAGTTGTAGTCATTCTTAGAGCTAGTAGTTAAGTAAGTGTTTATATTTGTTGTGTTTATAGTTATTAATAAACATTTATTAGATAATTAAAAAGATTCAGCTTCAGATAAAGAAGCAGTAGGCTTCTGTGCAGTTTTCACAGTGAAAATATTAATTTAAAATTGTGCTCTTTTAAAGGCATGGAATCTCAAGTAGGATAAAGTTATCCTGCTAACACCTTTTCTCACACTTAGATCACCCTAAATGCCTTTGTTACATCTTACAAATGGGAAATAGAAAATCATCACTCAGACCAGAGGCACTGAATTGTTACAGGGAGTATCCAATGTGGAAACTTAATAAATCAAAGAAGTACAGCTATACAAGCATGTCTGCCATAGCTGAAGAATGTTAACAAATCAAAAGTAAAATTTCTTATGTCATTGATATTTTCTTTTTTCTCTTGTGTCAGTCATAAATGTAGAATTTTAAATAAAAATATTGTAAGATTCTTAGTAAAATATTTTATAATGGAAATGAGAACATTTGCGTTTACACTACAGCTAATTATTTTTCCTCTCTTTAAGAAAAGTTAAATGAAGTATGACTATTTTGTTCTAGAAACAGTTTCTGCATATGACTTCAGTTTTTCTTTTATTTTATGCATCTTCCTTTTTTCATAGACACAACTTTAAATAGTCTAAGAAAAACTCCCTGAATCCAGAAGTGCCTTGTTCAGTGTTTAATAAACAGAGACAAAATGCCTGGTTGCAGCTCACTCAGATATGTATGATGAACACAACATACCATTATGGTGTGTTATTTTGCATCCCAGAAGAGAGAACACCAAAGCATCTGCCTGCCTCTCCAGAATCCATCAGTCATTCACACAGAGCTTGGGCATGTTGTGAAAAAACACAGACATGTGAGTCACTCTCCACTTCCATGTGAACTCTGGCAGTGAGAAATCTGGAGCCGCTCATAAGCAAACACAAAGCTTCCCCTCTGGCAAAACGCTGAAAACCAGTAGTTTGTATCTGAAGTTGTCTTATATACAGATCAACTCCACTGTACGCTGACATTTTGTAGACGATGAAGCAGGCCTTGAACTCACAGAGATCCCCTTGCCTCTGTTTCCCAAGTGCTGAGATTAAAGGCGTGAGCCACCAAGTCCGGCTACGCTAACATTTTAATTGATGTCCTCCTCTTATTATTCCCAAACTTGTAATTTTTGTTTTCACAAGGAATCAAAGTGAGACCTTGCCAAAATAAGGGTTGTGGGCCGTAATTTTTGCTGCTGTGAAACAATCTAAGCCTTCATTATCCATGTCAGCTACATCACAAGGCCAATTCAGAGAATAAATTAATGCTAGAAGTTGTCTTATTGTGTTTATTTATTTATAAGTTATCTTATTGTGTGTCTTTAGTTCAAAGGTGGTCCACATTAAACATCCCTTAAAAGAATATTCAAAAATAAGGAGCTCGGAGTTTGGTTCAGCGGTGTCCTTCTGATCCAGCAGGCATAATCTTTGGATTCCTTCCTCAACAAGGCAAAAGTAAAAGATTAAGACAAAATAATATTTAAAACAAAAGAATATGTAAAAATAAACTCACTGGGGCCTGTGAGATGGCTTAGTGGATAACAGTGATCCCAGGACCTTCATGATGGAGACAACTAATGTCACAAGTGTCTTAACTAGTAAGCCATCTCTACAGCCCGATAACTTTATTTTAAATCAAATTTATCTAATTATAATTTATATTGAAGAAAAGTCATATTGTGACATACTTTTTCTATATCGGTAGACTTGATTTTTCTTGAATTTTGTGTTTGTATTCTTGAAGGGGTTGCCACTATAATCATGTCTGTGTTTTGTAATTCTAACACCATAAAATAAATACAGAGAGATTGCTTTTTTTTTCTTTCAGCATTTCATGAGTTTGTAAATGATGACCATTATTTCTGCCTTAAGCTTGTCTAGAATTCACAAGCAAAGCTATCTTGGGCTACATTTTTCTTCATGAGGAAGTTTTAATTACAAAATTAAGTAAGCATGTCTCTCCATTTATTTAGATATTTAATTTAGATATTTAATTTAGATATTTAATTTCTCTCAGCAATTTTATGCCGTCTTCTCTGTGTAGCTTTTGTACATATTTAATTAAGACCATTCCTAGATATTTTTGTATGCCAGTTTTAAGATGAAGCATTTATATAGCATTTTAAAATCTCCTTTTCAATTGTTCTTTGTTGCTATGGGGTAATGCAGTTGATTTTTTTTTGTGTGTCAAGTTGGTAACCAGTGATATCACTGGACTCACTCCTGGTCTTAATAGTTTCATAGACTCGGGACCTTACCTGTGCATTGGGATGTCACCTGCAAACAAACCACCTATTTTCCTCATCCTTTCCAAATGCTGTCACTTTTATATCTAATTTTTCCTTTTGTATTTTGAGACTGTGATCTCTCGCACAGTCCTAATGAGAAGTGTTGAGTGGAGTGAGCAAAGGAACTTGTGTTGTTGACATTGGCACAGCCATGTCAAGGACCCTAATGCCTCAGGCGCATGGGAGAGGCAAAGCCTTCCCTGTATGAGGAGCAGGCAGTTGGCAAAGCCTTCCTTAAGACCAGCTGTGAATGTTGACAGTGGGAGCAGAAAATAACCATTCCTACCCCAAAGTTCATGACCTGAGGACTGCTCTCCTTCAGAAACAGCTTCTTCAAACATTAGGTAACACCATCTCTTTGTTCATATGGGTGTAAGAACCCTGCTTCCTTGTGCAACTGCATGCAATAAATGTGCCTCCCTGTTCAACTGCATAAGCACACACTCTGAGCTTCTGGGTTACTGGAGCTTACCCACCCAAGAACCAAGCTTGCTTGATCCCAGCTTTTGTGTCCATGTATCTGTCATTTCTTTAGTGTCTGTTCTTTCTTCATCTCTATGGCATCCCTAATCAGGATTCCAGGATCCAAACTATGCAAACACGTAGCAGTTGGGAATGAAAGTTTTCAATCTTTCAACTATTCTGAGAGCCCCTATGCTAGGTGAAGGTTCTTGTAGGTTTCCTTGCCTATATTGAAGATGTTCCTGGCTATTTCTAGTCTCTTGAGAGCTTTTGTAATTGTTTGTTATTTAGTTTTTGTTAAATTACTTTTCTTAATCAACTGAGATTATTTTATGAAAGTTTTCATCATCTCCGAATGTGATCAATAAACTGATCACTTTTCAAAATATAAACCAACTTTCCCTTCTGAAGGTAAGCATCATTTGGTCATTTTATATTATTCTTCTTCTACACTACTGGACTTGACTTTTCTAATAATTCATTCGCTAAGGATTTTATTTTTGTTTATTTTCACAAAAGGCATGCATATGTTAAGTTTTGTAATTGTAGGGCAATGAAACAATTTAGGAGGATTTTTTTTCCTTTAGCATTTCATGAGTTTGTGAATGATGACTGCTAGTCTGTCTTAAACAGGTCTATAATTCACAAGCAAAGCTATTTTAGATTAGATGTGTTCTCATGATGAAGTTGTAATTATAGTATATTAATGTCTTTGATAGATATACTAAAGTATTTTTTCCTCAGCTCAGATTTTGAATATTGAGTCTCTCATGAAATATATCTGTTACATCTTTTCCAACTTTAAGGATTATTAAATTCTCCCGTTTGTTGCTGAAATCAGTTACTATTTAGCTTGATGCTTTCTCATTTATTACATATTTCAAGGAAAAAGCACTTGATTTAACTAATTTTCTCTACTGATGTTCTCTTTCTTTCACCACTATCTCCTCTATTATTACCTCATACTCAAATTTTACTGCTTACTGACTCATCTTCTTGCTATGTTTATCTTTACTGTTTCCATTATTGCCTTTTGATTGCATTTTACTTAATTTGCTTCACATTTATTAACATCTGTGAAAGCTTAGACAATGTCTTTTAGATTTGTTTTATTTTCTTTTAAGGTAATATATTTAGTGATATAATTTCCCCATATGTAGCACTTAAGTTGCATTGTTAAAATTTTGTGTTTCTCTTTTCATCCACTATGTAATATTTTCTAAATCTCATGTAATTTTAACTTGACCCATGAGTACTTTGACCTGACAGTTCTACCTGGTTGATGGCTGTTGAGATAAATGTTTGTTTTATTCATTACTTCAAACAAGAGTGTAGAGATTTGTACAATTTGTTTTTATTTCTTTGGGGGCTTTTAAAGTGTTTTCTTGCTTCTGCTTCTCTGGTTGTGTTGTTAAGAGATAGGGCCTCCACTTGTATCCCAGATTAGTCTTGACTTCAGATCCCTTTGCCTTGAACCATATAATAAGTGTGTGTTTTTATGCCCAGCTTTTCTTCAGCTGTACTAGATTGCCTTGTTTATAAACCCAGCTTGGCACCATTCCACATTAAAGAACCCTTCTTTTCCTGCTTCTTACTCTACTTCACATTTGAATAGAGCTTCAGGATCACTGACCTTTATTCTCTCAGTTTTTAACCTCTGTTTGTCCTACTCCTTCACATACTAAATGTATTGCAATATGAACTCCATAATTATATTCAGGTAGAATTTTCTTTCATATTTAACTCTACATTCATTGTGTTTGTTTCCCTTGGCTCTTTTAACATACTTATAATCACTGCTTTAGAATCATTCTCTAATAATTTTAGCATCTGTTATTTCCAGATTTGTATCAATTAACCAATTTTGTTCCTTATAATGAGACATACTTTCTAGTTGTCTCATGATTTTTAATTAACTTATGAAAGTTTAAAATTTACATTGGTGATTTTTAAATGCTTTTCTATTAACATTTTTTTTACTTCTACTTGTGATCGATATTGAAATGCACTCAAGATGGATAAATATTTCAATGTAACATCTGAAAATTTAAAACTCATAGAAAAAAAGATAATTTAAAATTTCTTTGATAATTATCTTGGCACTGAATTTTCTGGATGTGACACCAAAAGTACAGAAAAATCAAATATAAGCATCTTGGACTATGTCAAGCTAAGAAAGATTATTTTTCCTCAAAGAAAAGAATGATGAAATGAAATGGCAGTCCACAGAATGCAGAAAATACTTGGAAAGTATGTCGATAAAGAGTTGACATCAACCCAACATTTTTTAAGAAGTAAAAAATAATAAGAAAAAGAGAAAACCAATTAAAACATGAACAAATAACTTGGGCAGACATATTTCTGAGAAAAATAAATATTCAATGGTGTTTAAAAAATGCTTAACATCACTATTCATCAGAAAATGCAAACTAAACAACAATGGCCCCACACCACATCTATTACTATTGATATTATTTTTAAAATAACGGATGAATATTGGAATGGAGAAAGGCAATGCATATAAACTATTAATGGTAATATAAACAAGTACAGGCAGTACAGTGGACAAAGCATTCCCACTACCTGAAAATATACTAACTAACTATAATAAAATCTAAAAATCTTACTTTAAGCCATGGGTCATATAACAGGGAAAGAGTTGACATATACCACCTATGCAGCTGCAGTCCAGTGCTATGTGACTTTTTCCTAGAGAAACAAGAGCAAGCATCCATCTGCCCTAGATAGGGTACCAATAACAGCCCAAATGAATGGACCTACCTAACGGTCACTTAATGAGTACATCAATTTACTTTACAGAAGCATGAGTACTCAAAGGCCATTGCCCACCAAAAGGTCCACTCAGCGTGGGTGATGATTCATAAAAGCTGCACCCCTGGAGCTCAGTATGTAACTTGCAGGCCACATTGCTAGTCCAAGTCTCCTCTGCCCAGAAATTGGAACTTGTAAATTTGTACATTTCAAGTGCTTCCTGACCATTCTCAGTTTTATGTACATTCTGGAGGGAATGTTTGAATTTAGACTAAATAACTATACAGCACTCCATAAGATTATATGGCCCATGCCGGCATAGCTATCCTAGTTTAGGTAAAAGTATTCTGTCGTTTACACCATGAATTTATCAAATAGCACATTCCTCAAAATGTGTCCTTATTAAAGCAGCAATTTACTTGGATTTCTCTCTCTTTACTATGGTCTTTAACACACCAATAAGAAGAAAGTTGGGAGAAATCAGAGAACTTTGCTCATTTGTTATCCTTCTCTGATAAATCATATTGCTGAAATAGATGCCTAATGTCTAAAAAGAGTTTTTTATAGGTTGATCTACTTTATCCAATTAATTATATATTAAGGAAAATTTTGTAGCAGTTGTATAAAGTCTGTAATTTATCAGTATTTTAAGTGTTTACTTATGTTTCATAGAGATTTCTATTTCCACACAGGGTATATACAGCAATGAACCAAAGACATATTTGATGCATTGGCTTTCTTTGTTGTTAATATAAAAACTTTCAACAAATTTACTACTTTAAAAAAACATATGTATCATTTTATAATTTTTAAAAATAAAATCAAGATGTTGATAGGGCTTTCCATTTGAGATACTCTAGACAAAAATCATTCCTATTTCTTCCAGTTTGTAAAGACTGCCCATTCTCTGCACTCATATATATTGTATCTGTATCCTATTTCTGTTATCATATGGCATTCTTTGCTTGCTATCCTTTTATCTTCCTCTTGCTGGGGCATAGTGTTTTCTGCTGGACCCACTCATAAAATCTAGTTTTTATGAGTTTCCCTATTACAGGAAGTTTTATCATATCATAAAAATTTTGTAATTTGTGACTGAGCTTCAGTAAATGATTCAGTATGACACTTGCATGGTTCTGCTTCAGCCTGCCAAGCTCTAGGATCACAGGTGTGCACTATAACATGTGGCTTGATATATATATATATCCTTTTGCCACAAAAATTATATATTTCAAAAGCCTGACAGGTATTCTGTAGATATTTATGTAGATATTTTGACCAAAGACAGTCTATAACTAAAGGTTGTACACAGAAAGAGAATGAATAACAAAGAAAGAGAATGAATTCTTTTCATTGAATAAACACAGGAGAGATCTATAGTAAGAAATTCATCACATGGTTGTGGGTCCTGACAATTCAGAACTTGGCAAGGCAGTCCAGCAAGTTGAAAACTTCATCATGAATAAGTATAGCAATTTTGAATCAAAGTTGTATGGAAACAGTTGGCTGTGTGTCTAGGGAACTCGGGGTCTTCTCTTAAGACCTTCAGCTGTTCAAATAAGGCCCAGTTATCATAATGAGGGGAAAAGTCCTTTATTCAAACTTTATTAATTTGTCTTGGCATTTGATCAAATAACTGAAGATGACAGACTCGGCAAGTTGACTTATTATCAATAATCTAACACAGAACAGGGTCTACCACCTTATGCAATCAACTGAGATGATGAGAGATAAAGCCAGAAAGTAGAGTGTTATATACATGAAAATTAAGTCATATTTTCATAGAACTAGAGAAAGGTTGTAGCAAAAGGAATGTAATCAGCTATAAAATCATTTTCCCAACTTGAGTATTGAGAGGTCTTTATAACATTACATCATAACTCTCAAGGTGGACTTTCCTATTTTTCAAGGACAGTCTCTATACAAATAAGCAATAGTGATGATAGATAGATACATAGATACATACATAGATATGTTCAATATACAGTATATAAACATATGAAACTTTCAAAGACTAAAATAATTATTTTAAAATTTAGTTTACATAAGTCAAGAACTGAGTCAAGTTGATCCTAGTCTATCTTTATGTAGTATACAATGGAACCATAATATGGCAACGATCAAAGTTTATTGATGATCTGCACTGTTCTAGACAGGTTTATAAACATTTTACACAAACAGCTGTGCCTATACACAGAGAGAGAGAGAGAGAGAGAGATTGATAGACACCAACAGACAGACACACAGAAAGACAGAAACAGAAAGAGACAGAGATAGAAAAAGACAGAGCAACAAAGAAAGATATGAGTACTATTGTCAACATTTTTTCTTAGATATAGTCAATGAGTTTCAGAAAGACAAAGTGACTCTGAAATTTTCACAACTGATGTCAAAGGTAGAATTTTTACTCAAATACTATGACTTGAAATCTTAACTTAGATATATCATTCCATCCCCAAAGAATACCATCTCTAAAGAAATACTCTACCATTGTTCATCCTTCTCCCTTAGCTCACGTCAGTCTGACTGAGAAGGGCTATGTTCTCTTCATGGTGTCTGGACACTCTCCTCATGGAACCCTAAAAAATAATTACAAATTAGTTAAAATTGTTTCTCACTTAGAATGACCATATTTTCTTTGTCTATGCTACAACCCAGAGATGAGTATAGATCTAGAAGTGTAGGGTGGTTGAAGATACATTAGTATCCCAAATACCACAACACACAGCTTCACCTCATTGGACTGGACACCCCAATGTTCTACAGATTCAAAGTCTATTTATGTAACTTGGTTTAAGTAAAAGATTAAAAGATTGTTGATTAAAGTGATATCACGGAAGCTTAAGAGAGGAGCTTTCAGGGACTGAAAGCCTGTCTTTTTACTCTAGACCATGAGAATAGTAGGTGTCCTATATATTTGTCTCCTACTCGAATTTGGGACCACAAGTTCTACAACACCTTTTAATTCAGGTAAGCATCATCAACACAGAGACAGACAGACCAATGTCGGATAACTAAAAGTGTTGATGTGAATCATGGGTGTCAAGGTCATGTATAGGAAGAGGACAATATCAAAGCATGAATAATTCTCAGGACATATGAAAAATATAGTATATTGAGCTAAAATGATTAAGAGAATGTGAGAAGATGGGCAGTTGTAGGATTTTGAAGGAATAGTAATTTTTAATTATGGCTTGACATAAATAGCCAAGAAGCATGTGAGCGTATGTTGAAAGTGAAGAAATTGTGAAGGAATTTATTGAACCAGCTGCAGTGAACACTATGTTGTAATTCTAACATTTCTTCCTAGATATGAAGTGTGCTACTACAAGTTCCCAGAACAAAGTTGTTTTTGTATGCATGTGAATTAGTGTCAGGGGATATGGAATGGTTTCCAGGGGTATATGCAACTTACTATTATTTTTAAATTTTCTTTACATTTTCTTTTTTATATTAATTTTTAGGCTTACTTATTTTATGAGTACTCTCCTACACAGATCTATGTTCACCAAGCATGTGTTATAAAAATTTTATAAATTGATAAGGCAAATAATCTATCAAAAAATAAATGAGACCATAGTAAGGAAAAAGTGGCTGTGAGTATACAAGGAGTTCCATATTCTACTTTTTGAAATTATAATATAATTATGTCTTTCCTCCCTTTCCTTTCTTCCCTCCAGTCTCTTGAAGATACCCCTTCCCACTCACCTTCAATGCATGACCTATTATACTAATGCATGTAATCAAATTTTCCTTTTATAAAATGTTATTTCATGTGTTCATTGTGCCTGATACCATGTTATGTAAGGATATATTTGTACAAATATATGTGGTATATTGAGTTCATTCTCTTCATACACCCTGTTCTCTTTGCTTTCTCCCAACCTGATCTGATGACCCTTAACATAGCTTTGCTTCCATGGCTATATCATAAACATACATATGACTACACACACACACACACACACACACACACACACACACACACACACACATATAATCTAAGAATCCCAAATAATAGAAAATATGTAGGTGTCTCTCTGAAACTTGCTTTCTCCATTTAATAAGACTGCCTCAAATTGTGCTCATTTTTCTGAAACATTGTACCTTCTCTATAACAAAATTTATAATAATATCCACTTTGTATATTGACAATGTTTTCTTTATTCCTCTGCTGTTGAGTTCCTAGATTGTATCTATGTGGTAGTTTGAATGAAAATTGCCCCCATAGCCTCATAGAAAGTGACATTATTTGAAAGGATTATGTTGATCTTCCTATCCATGAGCATGGGAGATCTTTCCATCTTCTGATATCGTCTTCAATTTCTTTCTTCAAGAACTTGAAGTTCTTGTCATACAGGTCTTTCACATGCTTGGTTAGAGTTACCCTCAGTTATTTTATATTGTGTGTGGCTATTATGAAAGGTGTTGTTTCCCAAATTTCTTTCTCAGCCCATTTATTTGTTGTATAAAGAAGGGCTTCTGATTTTTTAAAATTAATTTTGTATCCAGCCACCTTGCTGAAGATGTTTATCAGCTGTAAGGGTCCTATGGTGGAATTTTTGGAGTCGCTTATGTATACTATCATACCGTCTGCAAATAGGGATAATTTGACTTCTTCGTTTCCAATTTATATCCCCTTGATCTCCTTTAGTTTTCTTATTGCTCTAGCAAGAACTTCAAGTACTGTTTTGAAAGATATGGTGAAAGTGGGCATCCCTGCCTTGTCCTGTACATAAAAGAAAAACATCTGGACATATCACCATCCCAGATTGCAAGTTGTACTACAGAGCAATAGTAATAAAAAGAGCATGGTACTGGTATAGAAACAGACCAGTGGATCAATGGAATCGAACTGAAGATCCAGAAATGAACCCACACACCTATGGTCACTTAACTTTTGACAAAGAAGCCAAAACCATACAATGGAAAAAGGACAGCATCTTCAAAAAATGGTGTTGACCCAAATGGATGTCCACATGTAAAAGAATGAAATTAGACCCATACTTATCACCTTGTACAAAACTTAAGTCCAAGTGGATCAAAGACTTTAACAAAAGGCCAGACACACTAAATCTACTAGAAGAGAAAGTGGGAAAAACCCTCAAACTCATTGGCACATATGACAACTTCCTGAACAAAACACTAATAGCTCAGGATCTAACACCAACAATCAATAAATGGGATCTCACAAAACTAAAAAGCTTCTGTAAGGCAAAAGACACTGCCTTCGAACAAAATGGCAGCCTACAGTTTGGGAGAAAAATTCTTCACCAACCCCACATCTGACAGAGGGCTAATATCCATAATTCACAAAGAACTCAAGAAATTAAATGCCAAGAGACCAAATAATCCAATCAAAAAACTGGGGAACAGAGCTAAACAGAGAATTCACAAAGGAGTAATTCCTAATGACTGAGAAACAGTTGAAGAAATGCTCAGCATCCTTAATCATCAGAGAAATGCAACTCAAGAAGACTCTGAGATTCCATCTCACACCTGTCAGAATGGCTAAGATAAAAAACTCAAATGACAGCACATGCTGGTGAGGGTGTGGAGAAAGGGGAACCCTCCTCCATTGCCGGTGGGAGTGCAGGCTTGTTCGACCACTATGGAGGTCAGTCTGGAGATATCCACAACCTTTTTAGCATGTGTTGTCATTTGAGTTATTGATCTTAGCCATTCTGACAGGTGTGAGGTGGAATCTCAGTCATCTTGAGTTGCATTTCTCTGATGATTAAAAATGTTAAGCATTTCTTCAACTGTCTCTTGGCCACTATAGATATTTTTGTGAATTCTATGTTTAGTTCTGTGCCCCATTTTTTGATTGGAGAATTTGGTTTCGTGGTGTTTAATTTCTTGAGTTATTTATATATTTTGTATGTTAGTCTTCTGTCAGATGTGCGGTTGGTGATGATCTTTTCCCAATGTGTAGACAGCTGTTTTTAGGAAAATTTGATAGTTCATCCTACTGCTGTGCATGTTACAAGTTCTAAATTCATCATAAAATAGAGTAAACTATATATCACCTATATATCAACCCATTTTAGTAGGTATCCATTGGGTAGCTAATTTGTAACTTTAAACCTACTACCATAAGCTAAAATAAGTCAGCCAAAACTTCTAACCTTAAAGGAATTTTCTGTTTCCTTGCACAGAGGTAAAAGAGAATGGGAATAAATGTTGTAAAGGTAAAACACCAAGAATTTGAAATACAATAAGGAAAAAGCAATGAATTTTATGAGAATTTAAATAAAATAGAGTTTTTTAGAAGTGAGAGACATTAATAAAGTCTTTTGGAGTACATCATTATTGAATTGAAGTATGGATAGGTAGAAGATAATATAAATAAAGATAAAGTGAGAAATTGATATAAGGAGGAATTTTAAAGTAGACTTTGGATTGAGAGTACTGAAAATTAATGTAATCATGAAAAGTTATAAAGAGTGTGGTATACAATGATGAAAACATGCATTTTACTAGAGAACCTAGCTAATGTGCACATTACTAATGTGCAAGGATATAAAAATAGAGGAATAAACTGCAAAATAAGAACAAGTACAACTTCAAAGAGAAGCAGATAATCCATTTGTATTTTCAACATTCAATTTCTCACCATTAGAAATGGTCAGTTCCATTAGTAGACAAGCACATCACTTGGGCAAGAGAAAACCCTTGCTTCAACTGTAGACAGAATGCTGTCTGAAAAAGACAAAACTTGGAAGCAGATAGGTTGACAGCCTACCTCTACGAAGACAAGGTAGGCAAGCCCTTCATAATTTCTGCTTTACAATTAATGTCTGTCAGAGATACTGGGCCAAAAGGCTGAAGATAGATGCCCTAATGTATGGAGAGAAATTGGGGACTTCCAGGCAGCCAGTTGTCTGTCATTTCTTAGTTTTGGAAGCTCCTGGCTCTGCACTTCCTGTTTATTTATCATCTCAGGTCTCTGATATGATTGAAGACTGGATAGTTATAGTTTCACAGTTAAGTTTTTAGTTGTTTAGGGGCTAAAAGGATATCCTAGGTCTAAGAAGATATTTTTAAGTTGGTAATGCAAGCTAGGATGGAAACTGGCTTATGTATAGAACTTTAAACTCATTGAGATAGATAGATAATAGAATATTAATATCAGTTGCCAAATTCATATTAATTGCCAATTGGACTAGACATTGGAAATGTAGGTTATACCTTGTAATTTTCAAAATTGGGTCCTAATTGTTCTTATTGTTTTGTGTTGTTATAAGAAAAACAGTATTTTATTAGACTAAAAGGGGGAGCTATTGGGAAGAAAAGATACACCTTGAATTCAAAAGCAAAATAGGAGAGTGAGGAAGAAGAGGATAGGAGGGTGGGATCTGGAGGGGGAAAAGGGAGGGAACTATGATTTTGATGTAACTTAAAGAAATAAATAAATGTTAAAAAAGAAAACAAAAGAAATGGGCAAGTCCAATGGGCATAACATGTTGAAGGAGAAAGAACAAATTTAGAGGACTGATAGGAACAGAGTTGAAGATTTACCAGAGAAATACAATAATTAAGACTATGGTGATAAAAAAAAGAATGGATAACTTGATCTGTGGCACAGAAGAAAAAGCCCAAAAGCTGATAGACATAAAATAGTCTATTTGACAAGTGAAATACAATAAAGAAAATACGGTTTCAGCAAATGATGATGAGGCAACTAGGCATCCTTTTGTCAAAAAAAAAATCAAAATATTACCTAATAGAAGAATTTATATTTTCATACATTTAAGTTAAATGTATCATAAGTTTTAAAATAAGAGACACAACTATAGAATTCTGAAATGATAATACAGAATATTGAGATAATCCAAGACTTACTCATAACTTTATTTTAACTATTTATTTATTTATTCACTTATTTATTTGGGGAGAAATAGAGAGGAGAGAGAGAGGTTTTAGAAGCATTCACATGCCACAAAACACATGTAAAGATCAAATAACAACAACTTGGGAGTTGGTTTTCTCCTTCTACCTTGTCTGGAAGCAGACTTTCTCTTCTTTCTGTCACTTTAACTTTTATTCCGCACTAGTAACTCGAGACCTTCTGGATGAATCTCGTGTCCCTATTTCCAATCTTACTGTAGGAGTGTTGGGAATTACAGATATGTACCATTGACCACACACCCAGCTATTCATGTGGGTTCTGGGACCAAATTCAGGCTTGTATTGGAAGTTACTGGCTGAAACATTTCCCTTGTAATATTTTTCAGATAAATTACACAAGACTTAATCTGCAAAAGAAAGATTTGATATGTAAAACTTGGTTAAAATAAACAATAGTATCTGCTCCAAAGCACAGTCAATGAAAAACCAGAGTGTAAAAATAATAGTGACTTGCAGCAAGATGGCGGCGATAAGCTCAGGAACATTCTGAATGTCAGGAAAGCTGAATGGACCACTGCAGAGATATACTCCTGCTGAATGGCAGTTTGTGAGACCCAAGTGTATCTGGCCTTGCCCAGCAAAGTTAGGGACAATAATGAACTCTGTACTGGAAATATAGACACTGGAGGAACAGAGACACCAGACATGGGACACAGAGTGCTTCCCACCAAGAGAGTGCACTCCCTGCTGCAGTGGAAGAGATGGCAGATCTAAATCTTTTCAGAAGATCAGCTGGTGGTTTCGACCTCCAAACAGAGGCCCTCCTTAGTTTCCTCAGTCTGCAGCATCCTTGCAGGTGTTCTGATACCTAGGACAAGACCAGGAGAACCACTACAGTAAGATTGAGGGTGATTCTCCCTGGGATTTTCAGGCTTACAGAATGGAT
Organism: Lophiomys imhausi; assembly: GCA_907164525.1. Taxonomy (NCBI): domain Eukaryota; kingdom Metazoa; phylum Chordata; class Mammalia; order Rodentia; family Muridae; genus Lophiomys; species Lophiomys imhausi. The sequence goes on along the minus strand of CAJQZJ010034151.1, from coordinate 129,011 downwards.
ATGTAAACAAGATCCATCATTTTGCTGCATACTAGAATTATATCTCACTGACAATAGAGTGTACCTCAGAGAAAAGGGCTGGGAGATGGTTTTCCAAGCAAATGGGCCCAGGAAGCAAGCTGGAATAGACATCCTAATATCAAATAAAATACACTTTCAACTGAAATAATTCAAAAAAGGTACGAAAGGACACTACATACCCTATAGGAAAAATTCATCAAGATGACATCTCAATACTGAATATATATGCTCCAAATACAAGGGCACCCACATTTGTTAAAGAAACTCTTCTAAAGCTTAAATCACACATTGATCGATCCCCACACTTTAGTAGTGGGAGAATTAACATCGACTCACACCAGTGGAGAGGTCATCAAGACAGAAATCAAACAGAGAAATAATGAGACTAACAGAGCTCTTGAACCAAATGGACCTAAGAGATATCTACAGAACATTTCACCCAAACATAAAAGAATACAACTTCTTTTCAGCACCTCATGGAACCTTCTCCAAAATTGAACATATAGTCAGACACAAAGCAAGCAAGACTCAAAATACACAAGAAAATTGAAATAACCACTTGTATCTTATCAGATCACCATGAATTAAAGCTGAACTTCAACAACAACAGAAATAACAACAAGCCTACACATTCATGGAAATTGAACAACTCTCTTCTCAATGACCATTGGGTCAGAGACCAAATAAAGAAGGGAATCAAAGACTTCCTAATATCCAATGAAAATGAAGGCACAACATACCCAAACCTATGAGACACAATGTAAGCTGTGCTACAAGGAAAGTTCATAGCACTATGTGCCTTCAAAAAGAAAATTGTGACAGCTCATATTATCAACTTAACAGGAGAAAAAGAAGAGCTAGGAAAAAAAAAAAAGAAGCAAACACCCCCAAGAGGAGGAGAAGGCAGGAAATCATCAAACTTAGGGCTGAAATCAACAACTTAGAAACAAAACGAACAATTCAAAGAATCAACAAAACCAAGAGTTGGTTCTTTGAGAAATATCAACGAAATAGACAAACCCTTAGCCAAACTAACTAAAAGGCAAAAGGAAAATATCCAAATCAACAATATTCTAATGACAGCACATGCTGTCGAGGTTGTGAAAAAGGGGAACAAAATCATAAATGAAAAGGGAGAAATAACAAGAGACATCTAAGACATCCAGAGGATCTTTAGGTCTTATTTCAAACAGCTGTATGCCACAAAACTTGAAAACCTAAGCATAATGGACAATATTCTTGATAGATTCCACCTACCAAAGTTCCATGAAGATCGGGTTAACAAATTCAACCATCCTATAACCCCTAAGGAAATAGAAACAGTTATTAAAAGTCTCTCAACCAAAAAAGCCCAGGGCCAGATGGTTTCAGCACAGAATTCTATCAGACCTTCAAAGAAGAGATAATACCAATACTCTTCAGACTCTTTCACAAAATAGAATCAGAAGAAACACTGCCAAACTCATTCCATGAGGCCACAGTCAACCCTGATACCTAAACCACAAAAAGACTCAACAAAGAAAGAGAGATTCAAACCAATTTCCCTCATGAACATAGATACAAAAATACTTAATAAATTACTTGCAAACAGAATCCAAGAACACATCAAAAGTATCATACACCATGATCAAGTAAGTTTCATCCCTTCAATGCAGGGGTGGTTCAACATACAAAAATCCATCAACATAATCCACCAAATAAACAAGCTGAAAGAAAAAAAAAACACATAATCATCTCACTAGATGCTGAAAAAGCATTTGATGAAATCCAACACCCCTTCATGATGAAAGTCCTGAACAAAACTGGCATACAAGGACCATACCTAGAAATCATAAAGGGAATATACAGCAATAAAATGGAGAGAAACCTAAAGTATTTCTTCTAAAATCAGGGACAAGGCAAGGATACCCACTCTCCCCATATCTCTTCAACACAGTACTTGAAGTTATAGCTAGAGCAATAAGACAACTAAAGGAGATCAAAGGGATACAAATAGGAAAGGAAGATATAAAAGTATCCCTATTTGCATATGATATGATAGTATATAAGTGACCCCAAAAATTTCACCAGAGAGCTACTATAACTGACAAATACCTTCAGCAAGAAGGGTGGACACAAAATCAATTAAAAAAAAAAAAACAGAAGCCCTTCTGTATACAAAATATAAATGGGCTGGGAAATAAATTAGGGAAACAACACGCTTTACAATAGCCACAAACAATATGAAATACCTGGGTGTAACTCTAACCAAGCCAGTGAAAGACCTGCATGATAAGAACTTCAAGTCTTTGAAGATATTGAAGAAGATATCAGAAAACAGAAAGATGTTCCATGCTCATGAATAGGTAGGATCAATATAATAAAAATGGCCATCCTTTGAAAAGCAATATACAGATTCAATGAAATTCCTATCAAAATACCAACACAATTCTTTATAGACCTTGAAAGAACAATTCTCAACTTCATATGGAATAATAAAAAAAAACCCAGAATAGTTAAATCAATCCTGTACCAAAAAAAAAAAAAGATATGGAGGTATCACCGTCCCTGATTTCAAGCTATACTACAGAGCAATAGTAATAAAAACAGCATGGTACTGGTATAGAAATAGACCAGTGGATCATGGAATTGAATTGAAGACCCAGCAATAAACCCACACACCTATGGTCACTTAATTTTTGACAAAAGAGCCAAAACAATATAATGGAAAAAGCACAGCATCTTCAAAAAATGGTGCTGGTCTAACTGGATGTCCACATGTAAAAGAAAGTAAATTGACTCATACTTACCACCTTACATGAAACTTATGTCCAAGTGGATCAAAGAACTTAACATAAAGTCTGATATACTAAGTCTAATAGAAGAGAAACTGTGTAAAAGCCTCAAACTCAACAGCAGAGGTGACAACTTCCTGAACAGAGCACCAATAGTTCAGGCTTTAAGACCAACAATCAATAAATGACACCTCATGAAACTGGAAAGCTCCTGTAAGGCAAAGGAAACTGTTGTTTGAACAAAACGGCAACCTACCGATCTTTAGCAACCCCATATCTGACAGAGGGCTAATATCCATAATTTATAAATAACTCAAGAAACTAAACACCAAGAAACCAAATAGTCCAATAAAAAAAATGGAGAACAAAGCTAAACTGAGAGAGTTCACAATAGAGGAATCTTTAATGGCAGTGAGACACTTGAAAAAATGCTCGACATCCTTAATCATCAGAAAAATGTAACTCAAGACAACCATGAGACTCCATCTCACACCTGTCAGAATGGCTAACATCAAAAACACAAATGACAGCACATGCTGGTGAGCCTGTAGAGAAAGGAGAACACTCCTCCATTGCTGGTGGGAGTGCAAACTTGTACAACCACTATGGAAATCTGTGTGGTAATATCTTAGAAAACTTGAAATAGCTCTGCCTCAAGACCCAGCCATACTACTTCTGGGTATACATCCAAACGATTCCATACCAAACCACAAGGACAAGTTCTCGTCTATGTTCATATCAGATTTATTTGTAATAGCTAGAAACTGGAAACAACCTTAATGTCCCTCAACCCAACAAATAGATTAAAATCTGTGGTACATTTACACAAAGGAATACCACTTAGCCATCAGACACAAGGAAATCATGCGATTTACAGTCAAATGAATGGAAGTAGAAAAGCTCATCCTGAGTGAGCTAACCCAGACTCAGAAAGATGCACATGGCATCTATTCACTCATAATTGGATTAGTTTACTATAACTATCCTACAATCAACACATCAAAAAGAACATAAACATAGACCTCGTTACCTGTAAGTGGGACACTTTGCCCTAATTGAGTTGCCATATAGGCCCCCAGGGCAAGAGAAAGCTTTTAACCGTCATATGACTGTTGAAATGAGGGGGTCTGATATGTAGGAGCAACCCAACCCAGAGGAGTAGGATAGGTGGGAGAGGGGGGAGAGAGTGGGAGGGTAACCAGGAGGGGTGGAAGGAGGGAACTGTGATGGAGATGTAACTTGAAATAATAAATAAACATAAAATAATAAATAAATAAGAATGAGATAGGATTGCAACCAGAAGCACATATCACCAAAGAAGATAGATATGTATCAGGGAAGCATATCAAGAGGCTCCACATGGCATGTCATTAGTGAATATGAATTAAAATAATAATAATAATAATAATAATAATAATAATAATAAGGCACCACCACACATCTTCTAAAATGGCCAAACTCTAGAACAGTGTATCTGCCAATACAAGAGAGAATGAGAAACACAGATTAGTGATGACTGGTTATAGGAATGCAGCTGGTATACCTGCTTGGAAAAATGTTTGGTCGTTTCTTAGGAAATCAACATTGCTCCTGCCATTCAGTCCAGCAATCCCACTTCCTGATGTGTACTCAAAGTATTTGAAAATATATGTCTACAACTAAACCTATCCAAAGAGATTCACAGAGTCTCTTGGAAATATTTTCCATAACTTACAAGTTTACCAGAATGTCCTTTATCATGGTAAATGGATATGTGAACTATAATAGCGCACATATACAATGGAATATTACACACATGTGCTCAGGAGCTAAATATCCGTAAAAGGACATGATGAAAAGTTTAAGCAAATTCAATAAGTTAAAGAGAGAACCATGAAAAGACTTCATGTTACATAATCTTAAAAACATTCTGAGAAATGCAAAACTGGAGAAAGTAAATGCATTGGGCATGAGGGAGGAGCAACAGGGAGATTTTCTGGGAGTGGAACTACTCCATATGATATAATGGTAACAAGCCTACATAATGCACAGCACCAAAGCACCGTTCTAACATGACCCAGAGAGGGTGCAGGTTTGTGTGCTAATGCGAGTTAGCGACTGTAGCAAATATACAGCTTTGGAAACAGATGTTACTACTAGAAGGAGTGATGTGTGTTGAGGAGTGAGTATGTGAGACACATCTTTCACTGCTGTCCAATTTTACTGTGAATCAAAACTACTTAGAAGTAAAACATTAAACCCAATTCTGGAATCTGTATTAGAGAGGTTGTTTATGGTGAGGTTAAAGAGACAGATATGTATCACATCAGTGAAGACCATAGAGACTTCCTCTCATTGCCTAGTAAATGACATGCAGTAAATAGTTGATGAGGTTTGTGCTATAGAGCAGGTCCCTCTTGCTACAGTGTGAAATCCCATTTGGAGAAGGTGGCAATACAATGAATGAGGGGAATGCACAAATGGACAGAATGATGCAGTTTTTCCAGGGTAGATATGGCTGTGTCTTAGGAAAGATAGCTGTAGTGAAAAGATTAAAAAAAAAAAGAAGAAGAAAGAAAGAAACGATATTTAGAAGTAGAGGTGAAACTGAGCATCCTTATAGGACACTCATCTGATGGGGCAGGCAAACTGATGATTACTGCATCTGCAACTACAGATCCTGAGATCCCATTTACATGTTAACAATGTTCTGCCCACAAAATACAGCATAAATTACCTCTGTCATTAAGGAGAGATTGAATATCCACAATGAGGAAAATTTCTTCTGACTTTGTAAATGGCTATGGGTGTTATTTGAATTTGACAAAAGGATTCACAGATCATGTGGTTTGCTCTCTTTGTCATTGAGTCTGCAAGTTAGTGAGCAATGTGACCATTTATTCTAGAAGGAATAAGCACCCAACCAAATCATAAGGCTGAGTAATGGCTCTCAGTAATATTCTCATCAGAACTCATTCTGGCATCAAGCTAAGTTCCCCAGACAAATTACTGAGTTTCACACATAAATTTTTCTTTTCCATATTCCTCCCAGCCAAAGCTTTATCCTAACTTACTTTAAATTTCTGTTCTGTTTTGCTTTTCTCCCATAAAATAAATGCCAATGTTTTCACCTCAGAGTGCCTTCTTCATTTTATTTTCTTATAACAAGTCCTCTCAGTCTCAAACAATGTTTCTTGAACTGCAAATGAAGTTGGAAAAAAAAAAACATTATTTAGATGTTAAACTCGTTAAATTCATGAGATGTTAAATTCAGAGGATTATCTCTGTATTTCTTTCCACATGGTCCTAAAGTCTGTCATTATGCCTGAGATATAATATTACTTAAGAAATATTTGTTAAATAAATTTAATGTATAAATGAGTGAATGAGCAAATGAAACTTGCTTAAATATAATGTGTCACACCAGTCCCCTCCAATCCATGGTCACATGTGCCTTTTCCTATTGATCATTCTTCAGGCTCCCATTCTTCTCTTCCCTGGCATAGCTCATGGTAATAATTAAATGATAAAGCAAATAATTGACTGATATATTTTTATTTATCATCTTTAAAATCCCTAACCAAAAGGTCCCACTCTGTCCCATTCACTACTAATCAGTTGTGCTTAATACAGGACTGAAACCCAAAAACAGCACAGGAAGTAGGGGCTTTTTGTTTGTTTGTTTTGCCAAATGAATAATGATATATAAAATAGGATAAATGAAGGCTGCCCAATGAATGGAGGATTGCTGCTTCTGATTTACCCCGATTCTATAGCTAAGGGAATGACAGTCCAAAGAAATCCAGGACCTCTTTCATGGTTGTCAAGAAGGCAGAGTCATGTTTCCATCTAGGTTTCCTGATCCTGTGGCCTGTGCTTTGAAATGGAAACTATTCTACGCTGCATCATCTAACCTCTTATGTATTCATTTAAGTACCAAAGATCACATTTTAGTGAGAGAAAGGGTTTCTAGTAGGAGATGAATCAGTTCAGCCATATGGAAGGAATTTAAAAAAATAAAATAAAGAAAAGAATAGCTGAAAAACTTCCTTTCACTTTGTGCAATACGGATTGTCACAGGAATCAAATTTGGCACATGTTGTAAAGCAAAGGAAAAAAATAGCACACATTGGATGGAAAATGTGACTTGCATGTTCTCTGTGCTTTTAAAATTCTGAAAAGGATACCAGATGACTCATGGACTAAGGGCATGATGTTTGATGATAGGTTCTTTATACATTTATCCCTAGGCACCAAAGAGGAAGGCCTGAAAAATTAAAGTCGACCTCAGACATAATGAATCCATTAAGCACTAAACTGCCTGACTGAGGTCAGGCAGCTTCCTTGAAGAAAGTGGACATGTCTCAGGCCATCCAGTCTCCAGAGTCAGGGCAAGGAACTAACTTGCTGGACATAAAGCATTTACATCTGTGCAGCTCTGTTGCTTCTCTTTGAGGTTGTTTTCCAACTTGCCTGCAGCAACATCCCAAATTCAGAACCAGAGACTTAATGCCTGCTAATCAGAACTGCGGTCCAAAACCAGCCAATTAGACTCTGCCTCTAACTGGTACAAGCATCTAACAAAAAACACATGGATGATGGATAATTATGAACTCCAACTAATTGTCGCTTTCCCTGATACCTGCAAAACAAACTTTTGTCTAAATACTTAGCTTTCAGCTAGGTTCTTAGCATACACTTCCAGATCTTTGGGGAAGTTGAAAAGACTCCAACTAAGATCAAGAGTCACACAATCATCTTTAAAACCTCATTCTCCGGGATTCACTTAGCCTATGTATGCAGTTGATGGAGGACCACCATCTCAGCAGGCAACCTTGATGCATTGTTGGATGCCAACTTGAGTAGAGAACACTTGCAAGTTTAAGCCAAAATTAGCTTTCCTCTAGATTCTGCACTTCTGGCTTCTTCGGCTGTACATAACTGCGTAAATCCTTTTACCTACCTTGCATGTCACATTGAATGAAAATACAGCATACTCCAAAAAGCATCAGGGGCAGGGAAAATGGTTTAATAGGTAAGAGCAGACAGCACTACCTGCCGTGACATTGCAGGTTCAAAGGGCCCTCCTCTGTTCCTTTGATTCATCAGAATCAGAAGCAACCAACCTAACTCAAGCAGTAGGATTGGTTACATATTAACTGCATAGCCTAAGATCTTCTCCTTCCCTAGGCAATCTAAAAGGGGAAACTCCACTTTGCCTTATGAGATTAAATTTCCTTCAGTGCCCCTGAGAAGCTGTCTATAGTGTTAATTCTAATAAGCTTCATACCCAGAGGACACTTCATCGAAACATCTTTCTCAAACCTCCAAAAACTTTCTTAGATTAATTTAAGTTTGACCATCATATAGATATGTCTTTGATAAAAGTTTTTTCTAGTTAATACTATGGTTATTGCAGTTCCAGCCCAAGGCAGCAATTAGAACCCTTATGATTCACAAAGTGTATGATACTTGAAGAGGCCTCATATTTGCTGAACTAAGCATTCTTACTTCTTTTTAATAGTTTCTTATATGGCACAAATCTGGCCTGTTGTTGGTTGTTGAACTCCACAATGACACTCTCAGTTTGGATTCTAAGCCATAAGAAGAAAAGACTTTTTGTGTTTTATGTACACACATACTAAATAAACATTCTGATCTCCCAACTTGTTTTTATACCATGCCCTTCCTAGATTTGTGCTTAGTGTATATCAGCATCCTGGGACACCAGGGATTTTTGCGTATGTTATTTGACAAACATATGCATAATTACTCTGTATTCTTAGAATGGAATAATACAAAGAAGGTTGTTGCTAGATTTAAAAGAGTTTGTATGTGCAAAATATTTTTTTTAATAATTTATTTTTTATTTCTTCAAGTTACATCTCAATCACAATCCCCTCCCTACTCCCCCC
>CAJQZJ010034151.1:88313-115322 GCA_907164525.1 Lophiomys imhausi | reverse complement strand
CCCCCCCATTCAACAGCTACCAACTGCCAAATGCCCCTCATAAGAGGAAGAACATGGACAACAAATTCCCTTATCTATGCAACAATTCTAGCTGGTTCATCTTATATGGGTGTCTAGATAATCACAGTTGCTATGAATTCAAAAGGATAATACCCATATCCTGTCAATAAAACAGCATTTAATAGCACTCTACCTCATTTTCTATCTCTTAAGCTCTTGTTCCCTCCTCCTGCTATGTGCTGTTTCCTGAGATCTGGAGGGTTTAGAAGTTGACATTGTTGTCACATTTGTGATTTTTCTTTCACTGTCACTTGTTTTCTGAACACTGGAAAATTGTCTTTGGGTTGATTGTCACCCACTTCAAAGACAACTTTTTATTTTGACCAAAGTTGACAGCAATCTATTTGTGTACACACAAACATTTAGTCAGCAATTTTACAGCATCACCATTGAGCAAAATTCTAATAGCAGTTTCTATGCCAAGACCTATGAACTCCCCACCCATGAGCCTTTGACTAGAATTCCAGTAGTAAGCATTAAATTCCCTCATATGGATCAGTTCTCAAATCCACTAAGAAAGTAGGTTGTTACCTCATAATAGTTGTATAACCATAGCAACAGGGGGCATATCTTAACTGGCAAGTCAGTGTGATAGTATGTAGTTTCCAGCACTGGGTAAGACCATGGATATTTTTATCCCCAAGCACCCTATATAATATTCTGTCACTATGAAAGTTTGTCAGTCGGCAGTAAGCTGCTTTTCCAGTCATTTTGAGATGGATATGTTCTTTGTCTTTAATTAAAAGGTGTGGTTCCTTTATCATTAGGGTTTTAACATGAAGTTGTGGTGGGTAACCAAGGACAGTGACAAAGGTATGTGTTATTTTGGATACTATTGAGGACTCCCTGGCCAGTACTTCAAAGTGAGGTGTCTTTTTCTTTATACTGTGAATTTCACTTTATAACCCATGTCTTTGAGGAGTAAAATTCTTGATGTATGCTAGGTAACTCTGTTTAAGTTCTTTGCTTCAAACTATATTTGGAAATCACCTAAGTTGTAAGTTCCAATAAAGTGTCTTTCATATAAAAAAAAAAAAGAAAACAGACAGAGATGCATACAGACAAAGTGAGAAACACAGACATAGAAACATAGAGAGATTAGATTTTTTTCTAATGTATAATTAATCAACAAAACTTTACCCAAATTCTCATGTGATAGTTAACTAATAATCCTAACATTAAATTTGGCATTTTTAAATCTCTATAACCATATACTGACATTTCCCCTTATTTAGGTTGTGGTATTCCTTTTCATATATATATATATATATATATATATATAAACCTATTGTTTATTGTGCACTCATGCATACATTCATGTAAGCAGTCAGCAGTCAATATTTTGATATCACTTATCTATTAAATTATATTTTTGTTTATTACATATAATGATATATATATATATACATGGTTTAATCCAATTGTCCTGATGATCTACAGTGTGAAAGTAGATGACATTTGTTATTGTGAAAACTTACTGGTTATAAATCTAACTGAACTTAATAAGAATTATAGAACTTTAAAATTTGGAAAGAGCCTTAGAGGTCATTACGTTGAAAAGACAGCTGAATAAAACTTGCCTCAAGAGCTTGGAAAAAATACAAATATTACAACTCAGCCCATAATTTAGATTTACTAGGTATGGAAAAATACCCAGAAATTAGTATTTTTATGAATCTCTCTAGGGTATTCTGATGCATAGCCAACTCCAAGAAGCCATGAAACATAGACTAGCAGTTCTAAATGTTATTAAATCAGTAGGACATATCTTTCACTTTTTACTTAAAACCAGAATGTATGAAATTAACAGCAGACATGTTATGACTGATGGGAGGATGAGGATCCTGTCAACTCCCTTTCCTCTATGGCCACCATGAACTCTGAGAAGCAGACCTTAAAAACAATTGATATTAGGCAAGCCATCCCCAAAAAGCAGCTCACTGTTGAGATGGATGGTTATTTATTAGGCAGTAATATATTTCATACCTTGAGTTACTCAGACTAGTTTCCCAACACAACTGAATAGTTTGATTATATATAAAACCATAATTCTTCCTGCTACAAACACAACATTGGTCTTTCATTTCATTTTGATTCCTGCTATTGGAATTACTGCCTTTCCATACTTTCATAAGACATATAAGAAGTAATATCTAGGGGCTAGAGATATGACTCAGTGGTTAAGAACACCATCTGCTCTACCAAAGGACCTGAGTTCATATTCCAGCAGCCACATGCAGTTTACAGCTCTCTGTAACTGCTGGGTGTGGTGGCACACACCTTGAACCCAATCACTCTGGAGGTAGAGGCAGGTGGATCTCTGTGAATTCAAGTCTAGCCTAGTCTACTGGTCTACAAAGTGAATTTTTTAGGACAGCCAGAGTTACACAGAGAAACCCTGTCTAGAAGAGAGAGAGAAAGAGAGAGAGAGAAGTAATGAACAGAAGAGGTAATATCTAGAATGTATAATGTTGTTTTTCAAGAAATCCCATCTAAATTATATAATGAATAAATGATCAATATCCATAGTCATCAGGGAAATGAAGCTCAAAATAACTCTGAGATTCCATCTCACACCTGTTAGAATGGTTAAAATTAAAAAAAAAACTCAAGTGATAGCACATGCTGGTGAAGATGCAAAGAAAGGGGAAAATTCCTCTATTGTTGGTGGGAGTGCAAACTTGTACCATCACTTTGGAAATCAATCTGGTGATATCTTAGAAAATTGGGAATAATTTGACCTCATGACCCAGCCATACTGCTTTTGGGCATACATTCAAAAGTTTCTTCACCAAACCACAAAGATATTGCCTCAACTATGTTCATAGCAGTTTTATTCATAATAGCTAGAAACTGGAAACAACCCAGATGTCCCTCAACTAAAGAATGGATTTAAAAAACAAACACACAAAAACTATGATACATTTACACAATTGAATACTATTCAGCTATCAGAAACAAGGAAATCATGCAATTTGCAACCAAATGGATGGAACTAGAAAAGCTCATCTTTGAGTGAGCCAATTCAGACATGGAAAGATACATGTAGTATATGTTCATTTATAAGTGGACATTAACCATATAGCACTGGACAAACATGCTACAACACATGTCAAACAGACAGGAACCTAACATAAGTATCCTAGGAAAAACTCCACTGAGCAGTGAGTCACAGACCCTGTTGCCTGTTAGTGGAACACATTACCCTAGCTGGCCTGCCATACTAGACCCTAGCACAAGAGAAAACTCTTAGCCCTCATGTGACTGAAGAACTGAAGGGGGTTGTTACATGGGGGTTCCTTTCATCCAAGGAGGAGGAGAGGATGGATATAGGGAAGAGGGAGAGAGGGTGGGACCTGTGTTGATAGAAAAAAAATAAATTAATAAAAAAGAAATAATCTCTTTGACTACTAATAAAAGGAGGAAACTGATTTATTTGTATTATCTCTTGATGAATTTGACCAATGACTTATTTTTAAAATCCTGTTTATTATGTAGTATTTTCAAAACGTGTAAGAATACATTATCACTAAAATGTTAAAATTTCCAAATTAGTATTCATTTCTTATTCCAATATTAAAGTCTTTAAACCAACACACCAAAAAGATCAGTAACATAAACTTTGTTACCTATTAATGGGACAATTTGCCCTAGGGGTAATACCATGTAGGCCCCAAGTGCAAGAAGAAGTTCTTAGCCCTCATATGACTGTTCAACTGAGAGGGGCTAATTTGTAGGGACACTCCACATCGTAAGAGTGGGATGGGTGGGAGAGGGAGGAGAGGGTGGGAGGGTGGAACTGGGAGGTGTGGAAAGAGGGCATTATGATGGAGAAGTAACTTGATGTAATAAATAAGCATTATAATAAAAAAGTTAAGATAAAATAATCAAAAAGAAAGAAAATAAAAGAAAAGAAGTGGAATAAAATATGTGAAAGTCAATATGGTGATCCCCTGAACCCAAGTAAAAGCCAAGTGCTGCGTGTCCCCATGACTTCAGTGTTCAGGAGTAAAGACAAGAATATCTCAGAGGTTTGTTGGCCATCTAGTGTGGTTGAAATAAACATGTTCTTGTTCAGTGAGAGGCTCTGCCTCAAAATAACTTAATTACTTCATTCAGTTGAAGAAGCGATTGACAAAACAAACCTTGAGGTAAACCTGTGACCCTCATAGCCCCTAAACCTACATGGGCAAGTGAATACACATACACACACACACACACACACAACAGAGAGGGGTCAGCATCATGTATCCATTTTAACAAAGGAGGCATCAATCAGTTAGCAGGAACACCATAATTTTATAAATGATATTGGTAAAAATAACCTTCATTTGTGTGTTGGTTTGAATGTGAAACTACCCATCTCCAATAGGCTAATTTATTTCAAAATATGGTCAACAGTTTGAAATTTGAGGGAAGAATTAGGAGGCATGGCCTTGTTAGAGGTGATATGTAACAAAGAGGGTGGGCTTTAAGGTTTCAAAAGACTCCTAATTCCCACTGCTCTCACACTGCATTGTAGTTGTGGATCAAGATGTGAGCTTTCAATTTTTCCTTTCTTCTGTCATCATGGACACTAAACCTGAAACTGAAATCACAATTAAATGTTTTCTTTTATAAACTGCCTTGGTGATGGTGTTTTGCCACATCTATTGAAAAGCAACTAATACAGAAGTTTGTACTAGGAAGTGGACTATTGCTCTTATAGACCAGACTGTGCTATATTTTTGGAGGAATGTGGAAACTTTAAGACTTTGGATTAAGAAAGCAATTGAACACTCTTAGCAGAGATTAATGGGCCATTCTAATATACTTGTAAGACAGTAGTGCTGAGAGGTATACGGGTTGTCCAACAACAGAGCTAGAGACCATTCTTTTGATATTGTGGTAAAGCATGCAGCTGCTCTCTGCCCTTGTCATAAGAAGTTGCTTGAGGGTAAATTGAATGTAATGGAATTACAGTAATGGAATAATATCTTTGGCAGAAGAAATTTCAAGACAGCCTAATATTGACTCTGTCATGTGGCAACCACTCTTATGCACATCTGCAATGAAAAATACCAAATGAAACAAAAAGAAATACAAAACATACAGTTTAAAAGAAAGAAAAGAAAGAGCATGAAGAAATTTAATGTTGGAGTCAAGCCTTGTGCTGGAGGAGATGTAGGATTAAGAGAAGCCTGATATGATCTGACAGTAGTACAGGATAAAGACCTCAGGATAACACCCCACCAAATTCCAACTTCCAAAAACAGTGCTACAAACTGGAGACCAAGTTCAAAAGTAAGAGCTTATCAGGAAATTCTATATTGAAACTATGAAACCCAAGACTAGATTTAAGGAAAAAAAAAAACCTTGTTTTGTTTTTTAATGTAAAAAATGTATGAAAACTTAAATGGAAACCTACTTTCTCACAACACTACTTAAAAAAATCATAAGGCTACTAGAATACACTTGAAATGAAAGACGAAGGGGGATACTTAGAATTAAAGGATTAATCAGGAATGGGGGTGTGGGAGAGTGGAGATAAGAGTAGATTAACTAAAACTAAGGAGCTCTGAAAAAAGCATTATGGAAACACACAAATTAATAACACATTTTTAAAATACAACTTAAGACACAGAGTTCAAACAGAATTGTTCTGCATGGGTGGAGAATGTTGTTCCAAGAAAACAAAGAAGAAAATGAAAATTGAAGCACAAGGCATTAAATTCTATCTCATGAATTTTTGGTCAGAGAAGCCCTAGAAGTCTTCAAAACAATGCAAGCTATTGCTTTTACCTTTGACTATTCACCTAAACTCCCTGGTAAGTCTCTATTGATGAAGACATCACATTTAGACCAGGGGATATAGAGAAATCAATAACAAATGAAGCAGGAATATGAAGATGATGAGAAGAGAAGACTCAATGTTGTTCCTCAGTGCTGAGCTGCTCTTGCATGCTGCAATAATGACCTACTACACAAGAAGTGCCTTTGGTGCAATAATGGCATGGCTATTATGGTGAACTAACTACTTTCTGACTATTACGGTGAACTAAGCACTTTCTGGTTATATCGAGGATTGATCCATAATCCTTTTCCAAAGCTCATGGCTGGGAAGGCCATAGGCCCTAGGGCAGAAGCTATTGTTATTTTGCCAATGAATGATGCTGTCAAATTGATTTCTAAATATTTATGTTTATGTTAATAAAGTTTGGCTGCTTTTAATGCCATGGACAGAAAAGTTCCTCTTCATAGTGAGCAGTAGTCAACAGAGTGATACATAACTTGTCAGAGTACTGAGAAAAAGACTAGGTGTTCAGCCCTAAGCTGAACATCTGTATTAACCTCACCACCACCAGGGCTCAGAGAACACAATGGAAGAGGGAACAGAAGTAATGAAAGAGCCAGAGGACAGGGAAGAATGCTGTCTTCGGGACCCAATATAGCTTTTGCACTCATGAACTCACCTGAATTATATCTTTGTAGCCCCTGAACTAGATTAAGCCACTAAAATTCTGGTGTAGACAGAGACATCTCCCAGGATCTTCCCTTACCAAGGAGATACTGGCAACAGATAATTTCAGGGGAGGGAGAATCATTCTTTTATGAGTATATTACAACTTGTAGGATTGGTGTATTCCAGTTAGTGTCCCACATGAACACACATATAAGCAACACCAACTGAACTTAGTGAGAGAGAAAGAGACAAAAAATCTCGGTAGCAGAGCATATAGAGGAAGATATGGCAGGAGTTGGAGGAGAATGGGAGAAAAATATATTTATGTATCATTGTACATGTATATAAAATTCTAAAAATTGAAAAAATATTTTTAGTTTTGAATTCTTTCATGTTCTGTACATTCAGTACTCTTGAAGGGAAAATATATAGAATAATTTTGATTAAACATCACTTCCTATATGTTAATACACACATTCAGAAGTATGTGAATTATTTTTATCTACCTTTTAATTATATTTAAGGTTTATGTATATGTGTCTGTCTTTATGAGTTTAAATATGTATATGAAGAAACAGATATGCCTATGTGCACAAAGGCTAGAAGAGGGCATTATCTCCCTTATAGTTGTTGGAGTTACAGTTGTTTGTTGGATGCCTAGTTTGATATTTGTGTGTGGGAATCTAAACTCCTATTCTCATGATAGTACAACCAGTGTTCTTAACTGTGGAGACATTCTCCAGTTCTACCACTTATTTTTAATAAACATCTCTGGGATGTTTTGGATGTGATTATGTACAATTGAATGATTGGTGGTTTTTATATACTAGAAATAAATCCAATAAAAGCCATAAAAATCATAATTTGATTAAAAGTAGACTGAGTCATTGATTTAATTTTGATGCAGAAATCTACTTCTTTGGCCATAAAAAAAAAAAACAGTGAATTATCTTTATGACACAAGATGTTTAAGGGGAAGAAACTTCAACCCAGTAAAGATCCAGAGGTAGACTTTCCTGTGACTTTCAAGGTTAATTTGAGGAAAACTCCAGCAGTACCAGCATTTGGAGCAAGCAGCTACTCCAAGGACAGTGAATATGGAGCAGCCTCTCTGCTCTTGTGGACACTGCCCACCAACTCTCTCCTTAAAACTCACCTCACTACCTCATCCAGCCTGATTCTCCTGAAATCAATTAAGTAAGACATTTCATAAGGTCAAAATAAAACTAGGATGAGATTAACCAGAAAAGAGAAAGAAGGTAAAATAGCCTTAGAAGAAACAACCAAATTGTCTACAGTGTGCAGTCTTTAAAGATTCCATGTAAGTTTAAAGAGAGATGGGGACACAGGGAGAGAGGAAGAAAGAAGTAGGGAGAGAGAAAAGTGGGAAAGAACAAAGAACAAAAGCAATAGAACCAAGCTTATATACATCCACATAAATGGATGTCCACATTTGATTTTGTAGCAAATTCAATCAGAAGTTAAGATTTCTG
The DNA here is from genome assembly GCA_907164525.1 of Lophiomys imhausi. Taxonomy (NCBI): domain Eukaryota; kingdom Metazoa; phylum Chordata; class Mammalia; order Rodentia; family Muridae; genus Lophiomys; species Lophiomys imhausi. The sequence goes on along the minus strand of CAJQZJ010034151.1, from coordinate 107,327 downwards.
CCATCTATAAGAGAATTTAGTAGTTTTACTTTTATTTTGGTCTTCATTGATCCTCAAATATATACTGTCTCTGATTGCAGCATTTACTTGTTTTCTGTAAATCATGGAGTTTGGGGTGGACACCACGTTTGAGAAGCTTAGATCACTAGCAGGGTTGTTGACATGAGTTGTTGCTAAGACTGTGAGAATGGTATTAGTAATGTTAGTATTCAATATATAAATTATACTTCCTTTTATTCATACTTTGAAAATTAGTTGCTAAATATTTTCAAAATGGCACAATGTGTCTCCAATGTGTCCTTTTAAAAATCCAAATATGATTTTCTCCTTTTAAATTTGTTTGTGTTATTTTATTATTTTACATGTTGGAGTCTTTTGTCTGTGTGTATGTCTGTGCATCACATGCATGTCTGGCATCTGAGAAGGCCAGAACTAGCATTACAGAAGTATGTGAGGTACCTGTGGATGCTGGATTCAAACCCAGGTCTTCTGGAAGAGCAGTCTGTGTTCCTAAACTCTGAGTCATCACTCCAGGCCCTCTTTTAAAAGAAAGTCTTTTTTCATGTGATATTTTCTTGTTACATACACTTACATTGGAGTCTTGTGAAAACTTTTGTTTTGAGAAGAGGTAAAAAAAGATAAAATTTAAGAGAAACTGGAAGGAAGAGATCAAGGAACTTAACTGCAGCAGTGATTACAACTTCTCTGTTTCCTTTGAGGAAACTCCCATTTAAATCATTGGTGATTATATTGGAAAACAAAACTGAGAAAAGAGAAAATTATGTTATAAGTAAATTGTCTTGCATAGAGAAACCAAATAAAGCCCAGTGAAGAGAAACCCTGGTTATGTGTTAGCATGTGGTTCCTGTGGTTCCAGAAAGGCTTATATTGCCCCTGTGTTAAAAGAAATTAGTATATAACATCTCATTAGAGTCTAAGAAAACAAGTCTTCAATGAATAAGTAAATTCACCCATAATGGAATTATATCTAATTGCACTAAATATTTGTTTTCTCAAATTGTTTCTTAAATAATATTTTATGCATATATGTACAGTCATATGTGAAGTGGTGGAGTGTGTGTATGAGTGAAGGTGTGTGGGGAAGAGACAGAGAGAAACTTAGGGTATTCCTTTTGTGGTATTATTTAGTGTGACACTGAGACCTGGTCTCTCTCATTGGTTTGAAGCTCACAGACTTAGATTGGATTGACTTGTCACTGCTCACCCAGGCCTAGGGTTACAGGCCACCATGCATGGACCTAACTGATCTTTTCCCAGCTTCAATATTCACTTTTTGTAATCTTTCAGAAATGTCTTTAAGAAATCCTTGCTAATGCTTTGTTGTTTTGATAGATGGTTTATTTTTATATTAAATAAGAAGTGTTAATCCCTGTCTTACCTCCATATATTCAATAAAACCTGCGATGTAAAGAATGACTCAAAAACCATTACCCACATGGTAGTCACACTTGATCAGCTTTAAGAAAAATGCCTTGGCATCCGGAGCACACAGTGTGCCAATCTAAAGGAAAAACTACATGATTGTTTTTGTTTCATGCACGAAGAATTAGCTCAAAATGCTTAAAGGCATTAAAAGAACAAAATTAACCAAGAAAACTGACAGCAAAAATAGTGTGAACTAGCAAATCATTAAGCCACAGATCATCACCAAAGTAAGTAAGGAGCTTGTGCTTTGGCCAATGACCAGTTTTTAGCTTTGTCTATTGTTTTAGTTTCCATTCTATTCCTGTGAAGAGACACCATGACCGAGGCAACTCTTATGAAAGAAAACATTTAAGGATGTACATGTTTACAATTTCTGAGGGTTAGTCCATTTCAGATGATGGGAAACATGGCAGCAGGCAGACAGGCATGGTGCTGGAGAAGTAAGAGAAAGCTTTATATCATGATCCAAAGGCAGCAGGCAGAGAAGGAGAGAGGGAGGGAGACAGAAAGAGACCAGGGCTGGTATGGGTTTTTGAAACCTCAAAACCAGCATTCAGTGACACACTTCCTCCAACAATGTCACACCTCCTAATCATGTCTGAACAATTCAACAACTGGGGATTAAGCATGCAAACATATGACCTATGGTGGCCATTTTAATTCAAACCACATCTTCTCCTTTGATTTTTTTGAAGAAAATTCTATATTTGACCAAAAATCTAGAAGCAGGCTAACATTTATGCCACTTAAGACACAGTGGGGGAAGGTTTGTTTTTTGTTTGTTTGGTTTGGCTTGGTTTGGTTTATTTGAGACAGGGTTTCTCTATGTAGCCCTGGATGTCCTGGACTAACTTTGTAGAGCAGGTTCACCTCATAGCAATCCACCTACCTCTGCCTCCCAAATGCTGGGATGGGATTAAAGGCTCACATATGGTTTAAGTTTCAACTGATTATTTAGGTTTAAAACTTTTACTTGTTTATTCTTAACCATGCTAAATCATTTACACAACCTTGTCATTTCCTATTATTCCTGGAATCCTTCCATTATGTAACCTGAGGCTTTATTTTGTTATTTCCATTGGGTGCTATAGTATGTATATATTCTCATTTATGTAGCTATGATAGTTGAAATTTGGGTTGTAAGATTTAATTAAGACAAGAGTCATCTTATAAAACATTTGCCAATATTCTTTCCCTGAATGATGTTTTAGTCTAACTGCTTCATAAAGCAGTAAATATGGCAGGCTAGTTGGCTGAAAAATGAACAAAATTTGCTTGAATAATTTTTCCTAATGCTATGGAATTTTGATATTTAAGTTTAAATACTGTATATACTCAGAAACAACAAGATTTCATCTTCAAACACTAAAGTTTAATTTATATTTGGGGGACTTTGTAGGGTGTTAAAGAAAGAATGACAGACATATATGAATGTCTTTCCTCCAATTTCCTACTTTAAGTCTATTTTGAGATATAGAACCAAACATGCAGGAGTCAAAAGAATAGTGGGCACAGGTTGATGAATTTCATATAGATTCCTTCAATACATACACACAAAGCCACAAGGAATGTCTTCCCATAATTTTTCCCTTACTCATAAACACACACAGACAGACACACACAGATTCACTCAAATAGAGACAGAGAGATGCACACATACACATATAGAACCAAACCACAAACACACAGAGACACACACAGGCATTCCCATACATATGTGTTGTACATATGTACACACACACACACACACATATACGTATACACAATTCAAAGCCTTTTTATAAGACAAGACTTTCGGTGGTAGTAATGTAACATTGTTAACTTAATTTGAAGCCATAGTATTATGCAATAGCTACAGATGTAAGAAACCATAGCCCCAGTGAAGATTCTCCAGCCTAAGGTTAAATTGTTATGTTGGCTCCTGTATTTTACTTTATTCTGCATCTAATATGGTAGCACACTGAGACCTACCACTGGGAATAACTCATTTAATCATGGAAAATACATGAAAGTGGCCAAACATTAAAGTTGTTAAGTATAATATCCAACATACTTTTATTAAAGCAGTGTGCTAGCCAAGGAACATAGAGCCAGCAACTCCAGGGAGACTCAAACACAGTCAACAAGGATGAATACAAATTGACTAATGAAAGCAGCTAAAAGCTGGTAATAAGCCCAAGTTTTAGAAGAATTAAAAAAAAAACTTTCAAATCTGATCTTATAAATTTTGTTTTCTTTTATATGATTTTAGCTTAAGTCACAAAGCCTTTGTGTTTTACCGTTTTATTAGAGGGACCCTGGTTTCTTCCACTGAAATAATTCACTGTATCATTTTATAACTATAACATTTATAAGTTACTATATGAAAGTCTTGATCTACACATCTCTATATCCATTTTTATGCCTTATGGACTGAATGTTTGTTTTCTCCCCAAAACCCATATGTTGTGACTCTAACCACAAATGTGATGATATTTTGCCAATGAGTTTTGGAAGATGTTTAAGATTAAGTAAAGTCATGATAATGGGATGGCATGCTATATTTCCTATTATTGAAATGATACTTAAACTGATACTACAAATAGTAATAAAAATGAATGGTATTGACATTAAAAACAGACAGGTTGGTAAATGGAATCCAATCAATGACCCAGAAATAAACCCATACCTTTGGACACTTGATTTTTGACAAAGAAGCCAAAACTATACAATAGAACAAAGAAAACATCTTCAACAAATGATGCTTGTCCAACTGGATATTTGTAAATAGAAGAATGTATATAGATCCATATTTATCACCCAGGACAAAGCTTAAGTCCAAGTGGATCAAAGGTCTCAACTTAACACCAGATACACTAAATCTAATAGAAAAGAAAGTGGGGAATAGCATTGAATATATTGGTACAAGAGACTGACTCCTGAACAGAACAACAACAACTCAGGCACTAAGATCAACAATTAATAAATGGGATCTCATGAAACTGAAAAGCTTCTGTCCTTTCGTCATAGGACAAAGCAGCAGCCTACAGATTGGGAAAAGATTTTTACAAACTCTACATCCAACAGAGGGCTGGTATCCAAAATAGATAAAGAACTCATGAAATTATACACCAACAAATAATCCAAATAATTCCAATTTAAAAATGGGGAACAGAGCTGAATCGAGGATTCTCAACAGATGAATCTCTAATGGCCAAGAAGCACTAAAAGAAATGCTCAATGTCCTTAGTCATCAGGAAAAATTAAAATCAAAATAACTCTGAAATTCCATCTTACACTCATCAGAATGGCTACGATCTAAAGCTCAGGTGACAGCACATGCTAGCACATGTTGCACAAAGGGAGGACTCCTCCATTGGGGTTGCAAAGTGGGAATCCAAACTTTTGCAACCACTTTACAAATCAATCTGGTGCTTTCTCAGAACACTGGAAATAGTTCTACATCAAGAACCAGCTATACCACTCCTTGGCATGTAACTAAAATATATTTCCCCAAAGCACAAGAACATTTGCTCAACTATGTTCACAGAAGCTTTATTCATAATAGCCAGAAACTGTAAACAACTCAGATGTCCTCAAGAGAAAAATGAATAAAGACATTGTGGTATGATTTTGACTTTTTTGTCAAAAATTCAGAAACTGTAAGTGTGTAATTTTATTTCTTGGTCTTCACTTCAATTCCATTAATCAACAGATCTGTTTCTATGCGAGTAACATGCTATTTTTACTACTAACGCTCTGTAGTACAGCTTGAAATCAGGGAAGATGATACCTCCAGATGCTCTTTTATTGTACAGGATTACTTTAGCTATTCTAGGTTTTTTATTTTTCCATTAAAAGGTGAGAATTTTTCTTTCAAAGTCTGTAAAGATTTGTGTTGGTATTTTGATAAGAATTACTTTAATTCTGCATATAGCTTTCAGTGGGATGGCCATTTTTATTATGTTGATTCTACCTATCCAAGAGCATGGGAGATCTTTCCATCTTCTGATATCTTCTTCAATTTCTTTCTTCAGGGACTTGAAGTTCTTGATATGCAGGTCTTTCATTTGCATGGTTAGAGTTCTCCCCAGGTAAAACCATATAATAGAAAAAGGAAAGCATCTTCAATAAATGGTTCTGGTCTAACTGGATGTCAACATGTAGAATGATGCAAATAAACCCATATTCATCACCTTGCACAAAACTTAAATCCAAGTGGATCAAAGACCTCAAAATAAAGCTAGATACACTAAATGTAATGGATGAGACAGTGGGTAAAAGCCTGGATCTCATTGGCAAAGGTGACAACTTCCTGAACAGAACACCAATAGCTCAAGTTTTAAGACCAACAATCAATAAATGGGACCTTATGAAATTGAAAAGCTTCTGTAAGGCAAAGGACACTGTCATTAGAACAAAACAGCAGCCTACAGATTGGGAAAAGATCTTCACTAACCCCATTTCTGACAGAGGGCTAATATCCAATATATGTAAAGAGCTCAAGAAATCAAACACCAAAAAGCAAAATGATCCAATAAAAAAAAAAATAGGACACAAAAACTGGAAACAACCCAGATGTGCTTCAACTGAAGAATGGATTAAAAAACAAAACCTGTGGTACATTCATACAATGTAATACTACACAGCTATCATAAATAGAGAAATCATGCAATTCAAAACCTAATGGATGGATCTAGAAAAGCTCATCCTAAGTGAGCTGACTCAATCTCAGAAAGATAAACATTGTATATACTCTCTTATAAGTGGATTTTAATCACACATCACAGGATAACCATCCTACAACCCACAGACCCAAACAGATAGGAACCTAGCATATCTATCCTAGGAAAAAGTTCACCTAGCAGTGAGTCATGGAATCTGCTGCAGGTTAGTGGAACACCTTACCCTAGATGGTGTGCCATATCATGACCCATTACAAGAGGAAGCTCTTGGTCATCACATGACTGAAGAACTAAGGGAGTGTGATATGTGAGGATCCACCTCATCTAAGGAGAAGGAGACTACCAAGTAGAAGAGAGAAGGAGGGACTGAGGGTGGGAGGAAGAGAGGGAGGAAGGAAGAGAGGGAGGAAGGAAACTATGTTCTAGAAGTAACTTGAGAAAACAAATTAATTTTTTTAAAAAGGGGTGAAAATAAGATTTAAAACATAATAAAACTAAACTATAAAAATTTCAAATTATAAGGCAAAGGTATACTTGCCTTACCAGCATGAAAGGAAAAATCGTCTTAATTTCAGATTAGAATGTTAGACTTCAGGTTGCCACATAGCTCACACACACTTGATATCAGCTTAAAAGTTTTTTTGGAATACATAAAGGATATTTTCATTGTTTGGCATTAAAAAGGCAGTTAAGAGGTTTAAAATGCTATAAATAAATTAAGTGTTACTACAGTTCAACCTGGTTTTCTAAACTGCTAAGTGTTGAAGAAATTTGGAGATAAGGTAAAATATTTGAGAAGGGTGGTGTTTGCCTATAGTTTAACTCCAGCAGAGACAGGAGTGTCACTATAGAGTTAGTTGTCTTGTAAATTCTAGAGTTACAATGAACAGAGTGATGATGGTGCACACCCTTAATCCCATTACTTGAGAGGGAAATACCCTTAATCCCAACACACTGGCAAGAGAAACATGCAGATCTCTGAGATCAAAGGCAGCCTGACACAAAGGAAGTTCCAAATAGAAAAAAATTTAGATCCAGGGGTGTTGGTGCACATCTTTAATCCCATCAGTTGGGAGGCACATGCCTTTGATCCCAATACTTAGAATTCAGAGACAGGCACATAGGATTTGGAATTAGTTAAGTTTAAAAGCCACTTACAAAAGGCATGCTGAAATTCAAAGTGAATTTTCCTTTGAGATCTCAAAATATATATACACTTAAAGGTTTGTTTAGTTCCAAAATATCAAAATAATTTCTTTTTTAATCTCAAATGAAAGATAATACTTTTTATATTGTCAAAAAAAAAACCAATTTGCTCCAGGAAAAATATTACCTGCCCAAAACAAAACAAAACAAAAAAGTAGTGTCCCAGAGTTAGGATTAGGGCAGTGCCCTGTTCTTATCTTTCTAGGAGATTAAAAGCATCCATCTAAGGAGTCCAGGGACAACTGGACAACTGAAACTTCAAAAGAAAACAGATAAGACACCAAAGAAGATAAATAGCTCAGATGATCCAGCCGCGTAAACTTCCTCAATAGCGGTTTCCTCAAAAATCTACAATCACAACTCAAAATCGCTAAGATTGTTCAGCCCCACAGACTGTTCCAGCCAGGATTTCAATAAAGTCCTGAAGTTCAGCTTCTGTATACAAACTTCTTAGGATATTTAAATAGCTGAGCACAAAAGGACTGAATATCAAATGATTCTATTAATGTGCTTAGCCATTTTTCTATTCTTCTTTGGGTCCCAAACAGGTTTACTACATCCCAAATCAGCAGGAAGTCATTTTAAGAGAGTGACTACCCATCTCCAGAGGGCAAGGTGGGTGATTCCCCCCCCCCACCTTGGTCATTTAATGGATTATAGGTACTTATTATTTAGGGGGAGAGATTACAAGTTGTTAAATGGTCTTGTTAAATAGGTTTTGGAGGTTAGACTCAGGGATTTCTCTCTTTTTCTTTTCTGAATCCTTCTTTCTCTCCTATGTAGGGGTCAAAAGACAAGAAAAAATGGAATACATAGTTAAATTTTGAGTTGTTTAGGAATCAAGAGGGTGTTATAGATCTAAGAAGATACTCTTAAAAGTGTGTTGCAAGTTAGTATGAATGTTGAGTCAGATATAGACCTTTAAACTCATGGAGATGGTTAGATAGTAGAATGTTAAAGTCAGGGGCCAAATATGTATAAACTGGACATTGGGAAGGTATACTGGGCCATTTAACTCTCATAAATGTGGCATATTTATATCTGTTGTTTTGTATAATATTTACTGTTATAAGAGAAGGAACCATCTGTTGGACTGAAAGGGGAAACTTCTGGGGGGAAGAGGGTGGAAGGGCGGGATAGGAAGGGGGAATAGGGAGGGGTTTGTGACTGAGATGTAACTTGAAGAAAAAAAATTAAGTATTTAAATAAAAAATGGAATACAGACATAATATAGGAATAATAAAGAAAAAGGAACAGCTCACTGGATATGCTCTTATATCTTTCTATATTGATACACAATTAAGACTGTATTTGACTACATCGGTATTGATCTTTGTATATTGATACAAAATTAAGAATGTATTTGGCTACATAAGTATTGATCTTTGTATATTGATGCAAAATTAAGATTATATTTGGCTACATTGGTATTGATCTTTGTACATTGATACAAAATTAAAGTTAACTCTTTTTAATGTATTGTACCTAGGTAACACCTAAAAATGAAATGTGAAATTTTGACCTTTTGTTAGCAACTATAATAAACTGTTTAGGATAATTAATAAATGCAAACTAATAGTCATTCAAGCATATCATTTTGTTAGGTAGTAGGGTAGCCTATCACAGTTATTTTCTAAGTTAATCAGAAATCAAGTTGCTAAGAGACAAGCACCATTTGTTTATCCATATATAAGGAGATAGATAGATAGATGGTCTTCAAAACCCTCAGGAGATCTGTAGAATATGGCATTCAAAGATGTTTTCTTAAGTTAACATTTTTTTTTATATTGAGACATGTCAGCTCCTGACAGCTCCTCCCTATTCTACTCCAAATAGATGATGAGCATTGAAGAATCTCCACTTGGAGCTGATTGAATTAGTGGCAAGCCTGCCACTTGGCATGAAAAATCCCTTGATTCAACTGTAGACAGACTGCTGTGCAAAAAGGACAAAACTTGGAAGGAGGTAAGTTGACAGCCTAGCTCTGCCTAGACAGGGTAGGCAAGTCCTTCATAATTCCTGCAATACAATTAATGTCGTCAGAGAAACAGGGCCAAATAGCTGAAGATTGATGCTGTAATGTATGGAAAGAAATTGGGAACTGTCCAGCCAGCCAGTTGTATGTCATTTCTTAGTTTTTTGAACTGCTGGCCCTGAACTTCCTGTATATTCAGATATATTTATCCCTCTCAGGTCTCTGATGTGATTTAAGACTAGATAGCTATAGTCACATAGCTGAATTCTGAGTTGTTTAGGAATTAAGAGGGTGTTCTGGATCTAAGAAGATACTTTTAAGTTGGTGGTGCAAATTAGGATGAAAGCTGAGTTGGATATAGAACTTTAAAACTCATAGACATGGATGCATAGTAGAATGTTAAAGTCAGTTGCCAAATATGTATGGGCTGGACATTAGGAATGTATGCTATGCCTTATAATTCTCATAAATGTGGCCTAATTATTCTTATTGTTTTATATTGTATTTGTTGTTATAAGAGAAAGAGTCATTTTTCAGACTGAAAAGGGGAGGTGTTGGGGTGAAAAATATATACCTTAAACTTGAAAAAAAAGGAAGCAGATGTGGGGGTGAGGGGTAGAGGATGGGAGGATGGTACTGAATGGGGGGAGTAGGGAGGGGATTGTGATTGAGAAAACTTGAAAAAAATAAATTAATAATACTAATAAAAGTAATAGTAATAATAATAATAAGAGATACTGGTACATTTACACAGTGGAATTCTACTCAGCTATTAAAAACAAGATATCATGAAATTTGCAGGCAAATAGATGAAAATTAGAAAAGATCATCCTGAGTGAGGTAACCTAGACCCAGAAATATTCACATGGTATCTACTCACTCATAAGCAGATATTATCAATTAAATATAGGATAACCATGCTTCAATCCACAGACCCAAAGAAGCTAAGTAACAAAGAGGGCTGAAGGGAGGATGCTTGAATCTCACTAAGCAGAGGAAATAAAATAAAAATCAGAAGTTGATAGAGAGAGGGAACTTGATGAGCTAGAAAGAAACAGGGAGGTGGTGGGAATCAGGCATCAGGAGAGAGAGGATGTGGTAAGAGACTGTGGAGAGAAAGGAAATTGGTGTTGGGGCATCTCTGAGACAAGCTGGAGACCTGGAATGGGGAGGACCCTAGGGGGATATGGGGTGACCCTAGCTGAGACTTCCAGCAGTGGGGGATACAGAGACTGAAGTGACCACATTCTATAGCCAGACAGGACTTCCAGTGGAGGGAGGAGAACACCAACCCACTCATAAAACTTTCGACCCAAAATTTGTCCTGCCTACAAGATAACCAGGGATAAAAGATGGAACAGAGATTGAAGGAATGGCCAAACAATGACTGGACTACCTTGAAACTCACCTCATGGGAGAGGCCCAACCCAACACTATTAATGATACTCTGATATTCTTGCATACAGGAACATAGTATAACTGTCATCTGAGAGGTTTCATCCAGCAGACATTGGAAACAGATGCAGAGACCCACAGCCAAACATTAGGTGGAAGTCGGGTAGTCTTATGGAAGAGTTATGGGAAGGACTGAAGAAACTGGAAGGGTCGAGGACACTATAAGAAGGCCTACATAGCCAACTAACCATGGCCCATCGGGGCTCATAGAGACTAAACCACCAACCAAAGGACTAGTATGGCCTGTTCTTAGACCTCCTACACATATGAAGCTGATAGGCTGCTTCTCTCTCAACTGGGTCTCCTAACAATTGGAGTGGGAACTGTCTCTAACTTGGATGCTGTTACCCCCTCTGGATCCGGTTTCTCTAGCAGGGTTGCCTTGTCTTCCCCGAGTGAAACAGGAGGTACTTAGTCATGATACAATTTGATGTTCCAGGGAGGGTTGGTACTGGGTGGTGGGGATGTATAGGGAAAGTGGGTGAAAGGGTGGGACTGGGAGGAGAGGAGGGATTGGGGTTGCAATTTGGAAGTAAAATAAACAAATAAATGAATGACAAAAACCTCGATTTTGGAGGGAAGGTTATTAAGACACAGGATGTTAGAATGAAGGTGAAATAGGGTGATCTGAGTGGAAATGAAATACTTCATCCTGTGGAAAAGCTCCATAAGTTAAGGAAATAAACAACCCAAAGGCTCCAGGAAGCTCCTAAAACTTATCAGATTCATTAGGTGCCTCCTTTCCCAAGAATATAAAAGCAATAAAGATAGCTGGAATACTTTTTCAGAAAAGTCGAGATGCCTAAAGTGTCTCAGACTATCTGAGGCTCCTGGAAAAGGAGAGAACAGTGGAACTATTTGGAAATGGCTCAGACTAATTCAATTGAGACATGTACAAAGGATACTGTCTAACCTGTTCTGATGAATGCTGTACAATGTGATACAAGTTAACAGTGTTCATGAGCTTTCACTCATGCTGGAGTGAAGTTTTGGTGATGCAATTGTCTTTGAGTCAACTCTGTTCCTGTAAGTCACTCTTCACCCATATGTTATTCCAATAAAACTCATTTGTTTACAAAGTAGAACTTTAATGTTATCCTTACTTTGGTTTCTCAATAGTTCCTTGTCTGGAGTGAGTAGATGTTTGTTCACATCTCTGCTGCAGTAGTGTCATACGCAACAGATGTCTAACTTAATAGGCACAAATATTACTTTGTTTCACAAGCTATAAGTCAGACTAGTAAGCACAAAAAATTGCAAACCTGATTATTTTATATTGAAGGGTCAAATTGACCTTATTTGACTCTATGTTATCTGAAGCAAATTGTCATTTTTTAATTTAGTTCTGCAGTGGAAGTATGAGGAAGATAAACCCAATGAGTGAAGTCATAATCGAAAGAAGGCAAAAGGCTTCACAGTGTGGCCAGCAAGTGACAAAGACTTAATTAAGACTGGGTATTTCAACCTTCTTCAATGACATCCTAAGAAGTCATAGCTCCTTAGAGTTAGAAGCAAATGATACAAGTTGATCAATTTCCTGCTACTCTGGCAAGAAGCTTGCAGATTCGCTTTCCTGTTCTTACAAGCATTTCATTGAAAATTAATAAATTATTTGCTTTTATGGTGTCAAGAAAAGGCATCTCACCATTTAAATAGATCTTCTGAAATGTATTATCCCTACATTGGAGTATGATGTTACCCTCTAAATTCTGGTTGTTTTCCAAGATCCTTGAAACAAAGCTTTAAACCTGTCTGAATAATATACAAATAACTCAGTGTAGTAATTTCTGTGAACACAATATATGCTTGAAAAAGATATTTTGGTTGCTGATGAGAATTGAAACGTATCTAGGGGAGATGTCCTCAAAGAACCCAGAGCAGTAAAGAAAATAGATTCAAAGTAACATCTTTTTTTTAAATTTATTTTTTATTTCTTCAAGTTACATCTCAATCGCAATCCCCTCCCTACTCCCCCCTCCAGGCCCACCCTCCCACCTTCCTCCCCCTCAACCTCCCATCCCTTTCCTTTTTTTTTAAGTTTAAGGTATATCTTTTTCCAACCAACAGCTCCCCCTTTCAGTCCAACAAATGGCACTTTCTCTTATAACAATAAATATAATACAAAACAACAAAAATAATTAGCCCATAATTATGAGAGTTATAGGGTTTAGCATACATTCCTAATGTCCAGTCCATACATATTTGGCACCTGACTTTAACATTCTACTATCTAACCATCTCCATGAGTTTAAAGTTCTATACCCAACTCACGTTTCATCCTAATTTGCACCACACTTTTAAAAACATCTTCTAAGATCCAGAACACCCTCTTAATTCCTAAACAACTCAAAATTTAACTATGAGACTCTGGCTATCTTGTCTTCAACCACCTCAGAGACCTGACAGGGATAAATATATCTGGTTATACAGGAAGTGCAGGACCAGCAGCTTCAAAAACTAAAAAATGACATACCAGAGGCTGCCTGGACAGTTCCCAATTTCTCTCCATACATTACAGCATCAATTTTCAGGTGTTTGGCCCCATTAAATCAAGTTGCTAAGAGACAAGCAACATTTGCTTATCCAAATATAAGAGATAGATAGATGGTCTTAAAAAAACTAAAGAGACAGTAGAATATGGCATTCAAAAATGTTTTCTTTTTTTAATACTTTATTTTTTTATTTCTTCAAGTAACATCTCAGTCACAATCCCTTCCCTACTCCCCGTTCCTGTCCCACCCTTCCACCCTCTTCCCCCCAACAGCTTCCCCTTTCAGTCCAACAAATGGTTCCTTCTCTTATAACGGTAAATACTATACAAAACAACAGACAGAAATAAATATGCCACATTTAAGAGAGTTAAATGTCCCAGTATACATTGCCAATGTCCAGTTAATACATATTTGGCCCCTGACTTTAACATTCTACCATCTAACCATCTCCATGAGTTTAAAGTTCTGTATCTGACTCAGCTTTCATACTAACTTGCATCACTATTAAAAACATCTTCTTATATTCAGAAAGCCCTCTTGATTCCTAAACAACTCAAAATTTAACTATGAGACTCTAGCTGTCTATTCTTCAACCACCTCAGAGACCTGAGAGGGATAAATATATATGATTATATAGGAAGTGCAAGGCCTGCAGCTTCCAAAACTAAGAAATGACGTACCAGTGAATGCCTGGACAGTTCCCATTTTCTCTCCATACATTCCAGCATCAATCTTCAGCCTTTTGGTCCTGTTTCTCTGACAGACATTTATTGTAGAGCAGGGATTATGAAGGACTTACCTACCCTGTCTTGGCAGAGCTAGGCTGTCGAGTTCCCTGCTACCAAGTTTTGTCCTTTTTGGACAGCAGTCTGTCTGCAGTTGAAGCAAGGAGTTTTTTCATGCCAAGAGATAGGCTTGCCACTAATTCAACCATCTCACACTGGAGATTCTTCGATGCATATCATCTACTTGGAGTAGAATAGGGGGTGCTGTCAGGAGCTGTAATGTCTCTGTATCAAAAAAAATCTTAATTTAAGACAACATCTTTGAATGCCATATTCTGCAGATCTCTTGGGGTTTTTGAAGGTGCCCTATCTATCTCTTGTATTTAGATAAGCAAATGTTGCTTGTCTCTTAACAACTTGATTTCTGAGTAGCTTAGAGAATATCTGAGATAGACTGTCATAGTAGCTAACAAAGTGACATGCTTGCATGACTAGGAGTTTGTATTTCTTAACTATCCTAAACAGTTTAAGACGGTTGGTGTCAAGAGGCCAGAGCTTCACATTTCATTGTTAAGTATCTCTAGGTACAGTACCATTAGGAAGCGTTACCTTTAATTTTGTATCAATATACAAAGATCTATTCAAATGTAGCTAAATATACTCTTAATTTTGTATCAATATACAAAGATCAATGCCTATGTAGCCCAATACAATCTTAATATTACATCCACATACAAGGGTCAATACCATTGTGGCCAACTATAATCTTAATTTTGTATCAATATACAGAGATCAATACCGATGTAGTCCAATACAATCTTAATTTTGCACAATAAACAATGGTCAATACCACTTTAGCCAAATATAATACTAATTTTGTATCAATATACAAAGGTATAAGGGCATATTCAATAATCTATCCCTTCTTCTTGGTCCTTCCCGTACTATGTCTATGTCTCATTTTTCTCAAGTCAGTGCACTCCTACATAGGAGAGAAAGAAGGAACAGAAAAGGAAAAGAAGGAAGTCCCTGGGTCTAACCTCCAAAACCCATTTAACAGGACCACTTAACAGCTTGTAGTCTCTTCCCCTAAATAACAGAGTTTTCAGTTATCCTTCAAATAACCAAAAAGGGGGGCAGAGAAACACCCTCCCCACCCTCTGGGCTCGGGACGTCGCTCTCTTAAAATGACTTCCTGCTGATTTGGGTCGTAGTAAACCTGTTTGGGGCCCGAACCAGAATGGAAAAATGGTTAAAAATGTTAGTGCAATCCTTTTATGTTCAGTCCTTCTGTGCTCAGCTGTTGAGATGTCCTAAGGATTTTGTAGGCAGAAGCTGATCTTCTAGGCTTTACTGAAGTTCTGGCTGGGGCATTGTGTAGAGCTGAACGGTCTTAGCAATTTTGAGTTGTTGTGGTTGAAGACTTTTGATGGAAACAGCTATTGAGGGAGTCTGTAAGGCTGAATCATCTGGGTCATTCGTCTTCTTTGGTGTCTGATTCTGTTTTCTGTTGAGGTTTCCGTTGTCCAGTTGTCCCTGGATTCCTTGAATGGATGCTTTGAATCTCCTGGAAAGATAAGAACAGAGCCCTGCCCTAATCTTAACTCTGGGACAATTACCCTTTTTTTTTTTTGGGGGGGGGTTAGGTAATATTTCTCCTGAAGCAAATTTGGTTTTTTGACAATATATAAAGTATTATCTTTCAATCTGGGTTAAAGAAGAAATTATTTTGTTATTTTGGAGCTAAACAAGCTTTAGTGTATATATTTTGAGATATCAAAGGACAATTTGTTTGTATTGAGTAGGCCTTTTGTAAGTAGCTTTTAAACTTAGGTCCTTCCAAATCCTATGTGTGTGTCTCTGCATTCTAATTATTACTATCAAAGACCTATGGTTCCCATCTGAAGGTATTAAAGATGTGTTCCACCACTCCTGGATCGAAGTTTTTCTCTATTTAGAGTTTGTTTTGTATCAGGCTGACCTTGAGCTCTGAGATCTGCCTATTTCTGTCTCTAGTGTGTTGGGATTAAGGGTGTACTCATCTTGAATGATGGGATTAAGGGTGTGTACCCTCACCACCCTATTCCGTGTAACTCTATAATTTATAAGACCACTAACTCTATAGTGCTCCTCCCGTCTCTGCTGAAGTTAAAGGCATGGGTTAACACCACATCTTTCATGTATTTTACCTTAGCTCTAAGTTTTTTTGACTCTTGGAGGTTTATAAAACCAGTTTGAACGGCTGTAACCTTTATTTTATTTACCGTGTTTTAAAATTGTTACCTGCTTTTTTTAATTAATAAATTTATTTGTTTGTTGCTTCAGGTTACATCTCTATCATATTGTCCTCTTTTCCCGCTTCCCAGCCCCACCCTCCCATCCTCTACCCCCTAACCCTTCCCTCTTGTTCCTCTGGGGTGGAGTGTGACTGCATAACAGTCCCTCACCACAGTTCAGGAGTCATATGAGGGCCAAGAGCCTCTTCCTACACCGGGGGCCTATGAGGCAGTACCGCCAGTAAAAAGTGTCTCCTTGCTACGGGGGGAAATCTAAAAAAAGACCAACAAACACACAAACCCACAAAAACAAAGAACAACCACAAAAAAAGAAAGGAAAAAGAAAAAAATGTCTATGTCCATGTTACTTTTGGTGTGTTGGTTGTAGTACAGATATCCTGTACGATATAGCTAAAATCCTACTATAAGTGAATAGATGCCATGTGCATCCTTCTGAGTCTGGGTTAGCTCACTCAGGATGAGCTTCTCTAGTTCCATCCATTTGGTTGCAAATTGCATAATTTCGTTGTTTCTGATAGCTGAGTAATATTCCATTGTATAGATGTACCACAGTTTTTTAATCCATTCGTCAGTTGAGGGACATCTGGGTTGTTTCCAGTTTCTAGCTATTAGAAATAAGGCTGCTATGAACATAGATGAGGAGACTTCCCTGTGACTCCGTGAGGAGTCCTTTGGCTGTATACCCAGAAGTGGTATGGCTGGGTCCTAAGGAAAAGTTATTCCAAGATCTAAGATATCGCCATACTGACCTCCATAGTGGTTGCACAAGCCTGCACTCCCACCCGCAATGGAGTAGGGTTCCCCTTTCTCCACACCCTCGCCAGCATGTGCTGTCATTTGAGCTCTTTATCTTAGCCATTCTGATAGGTGTGAGATGGAATCTCAGAGTCATCTTGAGTTGCATTTCTCAAAGATATTTTCTTAACTCAAGATTTTTTTGATATCAAGACATGTCAGCTCCTGACAGCACCCCCTATTCTACTCCAAGTATAAGATGAGCATCGAAGAATCTCCAATTGGAGATGGTTGAATTAGTGGCAAGCCTATCTCTTGGCAAGAAAAATCCCTTGTTTCAACTGTAGACAGAATACTGTCCAAACAGGACAAAACTTGGAAGCAGGTAAGTCTACAGCCCAGCTCTGCCAAGACAGGGTAGGCAAGTCCTTCATAATTCCTGCTTTACAATCAAAGTAACAACTTAAAGTATAATGGCTGCTCATGTAGGCATAGCTATAAGGTATACTAACTTTGACAGAGGAAAAGTTGGGCTGTGATTCTTAGGGCAAATGGGGAATGTTTTTGTCTGTATAAAAAAAATGAAGAAGCAAGTGAGAGGTTCATTATTTTTTGAGCCCTATATTTTACTTCAAGAACCAAAACATTTAATATAAAATAAATTAATTTTTCAAAAGGACTGTTATATGTCTCATAACACTTCAGTTTGTAGTCTTCTGTTCCAAGAGGAACAGCACAAGATATCACATTGCAATGAGCAATTTTACTAGTGAATTTGAACTAGTTCTTACTATTTTCCCCTACTTAGTATTAGTCATATTAATAACAATGACCTCTGTCTTAGTCTCTTTTCCTGTGGCTATGATAAAATACTCTAACAAAAGCAACTTAGAGGAGAAAAGATTTATTTCAGCTCACAGGTCAAGGTTTAAACCATTAGGTTGAGAAAGTCAAGGCGGCAGGAGTCTAAAGCAGGCTGTCTGCTGTTGGAAAACAGCAGTGCATGCTGCTGCTCAGAGTCATCTCTCACTGTCCAGGGTCCTGAAACACCCCAACCCCCAGTGAATGGTCCGGCCCACAGTAAGATGCTTCTTCTCATATCAAGTCAGGAAATCAAGATAGCCCCTCTTACGTATGCTCAGACCCCATTGCCCAGGTGATTCTAAATTCTGTCAGACTGACAGTCACCAGTAAGCATCACAGATCCCTAACATTTGCACTATAGTGCTGTACACATTACACTCCAATTTTGCTCAGTAGTTGACATTCTTGATTTGGTTCCAGGCAAAGAATCTGAAAGTGAGACTAATCCAACAATTTGCAAAGTTAATACCTGCTTCATAAGGAATAAGCAGAGAATATCACCAATACTTAGACTTCTATCTCAAAAGGAAGGAACATGAGAAACAGAAACTTATTCCCACCCTCCAGATGCCTCACTCAGCTATTGCCCTGGCTCCCACAGTGGTGTACTCGACTTCTTAAAAATTAACTCACATTCCCATTTGCATCAATTAACATTCCAAGAACTCTAACAAATTCTGTTCACAAGCTCTGTTTATATTACATTGTTTTTTTTTCTTTACCACATTTTTAGTTATGAAAGTCAAATATGTTCATTATAGGTCACTGAAAACTACAGACAGATATTAAAAGAAAAATTAAACCATCATCTCTAAAGCCAGAAATGACCACAGCTCATTATCTTTTAGCCAGTTTTTGTCTTTTTCTTTTGTTTATGCATTGCTTTAATAGAAAAATATGTTGCTTAAGTGCATGTTGCACTACATTATTATTTTAATATTAAAAATATTGGTAGTTTTTTTATACAATATGTACAAAACTAATGTATTTCTTTTAAAGTTTCACCCAGGTTCCTTAATATTAACAACCTATATAACTATAGTAAATGTTTTCAACCTAATAATGAGCTTAATTATCATGAAAATTATATTCCCCTCTGATTTAATCAGTTATGACACTAAATTACATTTCTGCTGTAGAATAAACGCCAGAGGA
>CAJQZJ010034151.1:77755-87913 GCA_907164525.1 Lophiomys imhausi | reverse complement strand
TCCTCTGGTCTGTGACGCTGTTTTAATTTGACCTTCTTTTCCATAGAGTTAAAATTGTTGAAGGCTACCAATCAACAGTATTCAATTGATTGTTCCACAGCTTGCACTTCATTGTAAGCCAATGAGTTATCACCAGAGAAACTCATCTTGCTCTTTTGGCCAAAGTAGACTATGTCAATTTCCATTTGATCTGCCTTCCATAATGTGTGATTTGGAGGTTAGTTACTGCATCCAACTCATACTCAGGAAATGCTAGATTGAATCATATTTCCTAGAGTAGGAGGAATTATGCTACATATATGTATTAGGAATTTTTTTTCTAATGACTGATTATACCTTACTGCTTATTTACTTAATATCAGTGTGAATTCATGAATACCAATTATGTGAATAATATAGTGTTATTTATTTTATGGGTCAAAGTACACAGTTTGTACACTGAGGTCTGTTCACATTGGCTTTGTGAGCATTTGAAATGTCCTATTATCATTTGTGATGTTATGGCTGTTGGTCTGACAGCATCTTCTTATTTTATTCCACATCAAAGCTCATACTTACTACCCAGCCCTAGAAACAACCATTCATCCAAAGAGTCTTATGGATTTTATTGGGAAATAGTATTATAAAACAATATTTGAATCCTTCTGCATATACTTCTTTACATGGAAGGGCAATAAATGATAATCTAATAAATCATTCACCAAGTACACTTTAGTACAAAAGAGCAGAAAATGAAACAATGTTTTAGTCCATTTGATCTACAATGGAAGCCTCTTTTCTCCTTTTCTCTTTTCTTTTAGATTCTGCATACTACAACATACCTGTAAGCCAGTACTTCAAAGTCAAAGTCTGAATTTATATTTTGGTTCTACCATATGTTGGGTGAGTTATTTAATTTTTTCTGTATCTCAAATCTATCTACCATCTATATATGCAGATGGGAATATAAGACTCCCATATTGGGCAGAAAATTGAGACATTTTGAATAACTTAATACTTACAAAACTCATGAAATTATTCTCAGTACTCAGTAATATTATCATTGCTACTTTGCTATTTTTAATGAATGTCAATACTAAAGAGATAAGATCCAGTAATAACCAATTCTCATTGACTCCTCCTTATGAGAAAGACATTCACTACTTCTCTTTATAAGACAACTATTTTAAGTTAAATATTTTATATTATTAATTATTAACTTAAATTTTCTTCAATAGGTACTGCTTAATCTATATTTCATCCTCTAAGTGTTTATATTGAATTCCTCATCAAAACTTTATGAACAGATGAAACATAAAAGTTTTAGGACAGTGAAACTCCTGACAATGATGTTATAATTATGGATAGTTGTTATTAAAATTTGTTTAATAGAATGTACAATACCAAGAGTTCATCTGGATATAGCATATAGATTTTGGGTGATGAGGAAGTATCAATATCTACCTATCAATTGTAACCAGTGCATCACTTTAAAGGCATTGAGAATAGGGAAATGTGCTTATATAGAAATGGGATGGGGCTATAGAAAAGATCTTTACTTTCTCTCAGTTTAGCTGCAAATTGGAAAAAGAATCATGTGAAATAAAGTCTAGTAAACATTTTGTGTGTGTCATGGCACCTCTAAGATGGACTGGTAGACACTTTCACTTACAGTACATGAATATCACTTTTTGCAATAAAAGATTGAATCAAACTTCTGTGACCTTGAACTTGGGACTTTCTTCATAATTTGTTTTAAAGGAACTAGAAGTAATATTCTCATCTTTTTAAACTAAATTTCATGAGAAAATTTGATGCTGATATCTCTGTAATAAAAAACCTTGGTTTGGGGAATGACTTCTATCAAAAGTCAGCTACGTTGTCTATCTGGTTGTGAGAGTAGTCCTTAGCTAAAGATCCATCTCTCCAGGCATCAAACCTACACAAAGCATTACTGACAAGTAGAAAATGCTGAAAGAAGGACAAATAGTCTTTCCCAGGGAAGAGCACACTGATTGGTTATCCAACAACCAAATGGTCAGCTATGAAAACATACATACTATTAGCAATATAGAAAAAGCAGGGTTTACTTGTGTATTTAGGAATATATATGTATATACAAATGCATATATGCATATATGCTTACAATTTAATTGATTAAAAATAAGATACCATGAACTTAAAAGAAATCAGGAAGGGATATATGGGGGGGCCAAAGGGAGGAAAGGGAAGAGGGAAATGATGTAATTATATTATAATTTCAAAAAAGAAAGAAATAATCAAGAAAAGCTGCCATATAGGAGAAGCCCAATCTCCATAAACAGAACAAAAATAAAGCCTTGTGTTTATAGCCTCAATTGAACCAACAATCATCATCAGCATGTAGCCATCTTGAATTCCCAGTGAATGAAACACCAAATGGTGCCAGACCTACCTGAGCTCTGAACCCAGTGTACAAGGGGTCTACATTCCATGCTGCACATTGCCCCAAACCAAATAAACACACATGATGAAAAGTAATTATTGCTTTAAACTGGACAGTTTGTGGTTAGCTTGCTGTAGACACTTCACTGACAAGAACAGATGACCTCGTTGATTTATTATACTTGATAATTGATGAGAAAATTTGTTCACACAAGTAGAAGTAGCAAATGTCAAAAGATTATTAATGGCTTTTTGATTGATAGATGAATTCTTGTAATTACCAGAATTGAGATCAGTTACTTCCTTTAACTTGTATGTCATGAACTGTAGTGGTTCTGTGTTTTAATTAATTGACCAATGTAATTTTGAAAAATGTTGCAATAATGTGAGTGTATGTCATCGACAACACAATGTTTTCATATCAAGTACTTCAAGATATAGATAAGGCTTTTTCTTACAAATTTCCAGACTGTGTTTTACTGATCCTTAATAATTCATCTTAAAATTTAGCTATATTCTAAACATCTTTAAAAGAATCATTCACTTCCTATTTTCAAGAATTAATTTTGTTTTGGATCTATAAACTGCATGCTATATTTTCCTTAGGCTTCTGTTATTTTCCTTTAATTCTTTTGTGGGCTTGACTAATGTAAGCTTCATCAAGTTCATAACCATGTTTCAAAAATATCTAACATAAGATTTATTTGGAGAAAGTGTTTTGGATTCTCACAGCTTCCAAATAAACTCTTCACAAAATTCTATCTTTGGAAGAGCAACACAGTTCTGTATGAAACAGAGAATGGTGTCTGACCTCATCTTTTCACACACAGCTAAAAACAGGCAGAATAGGACAGTTTGGATTTTATTAGATTTACCATTTTGATAACATCATTTAATGTGAAACTTCAATACACAACTAATATCTGTATCAGAAAGCCACACTGTGAAGAAAAGAGTGAAATTTTTGAGTCTCATATTTCTAATATATAAATGCTTCCAAAAGCCTTTGCATTTTCACATTCCTTTCTCAAAATCAAAATACACAGATTTATGTAGAGTTTATAAATTATCTGGTTCATATTGAAATTGTAACTGATTTAAATAGTGTATCTCCTGGAGCTACTTTTCATATTTTATAGAACAGATAAAGTTCTTTTTTTTAACTAAGTTTATTTATTTATTCATTTTACATCCCGATTGTAACCTCCTCTCTCTCTCCTCTGGGTCCTGCCCTCCCATTCCCTTCCTCCTAGCCCTCTCCCCTTCTACAAATAAAATTCTTTTTTTAATACTTTATTTTTTTTCTTCAAGTTACATCTCAGTCACAAACCCTTCCCTATTCCCCCTTCCTATCCCGCCCTTCCACCCTCTTCCCCCCAGCAGCTTCCCCTTTCAGACCAACAGATGGTTCCTTCTCTTTTTTTTTAAATACTTTATTTTTTTTCTTCAAGTTACATCTCAGTAACAAACCCCTCTCTATTCCCCCTTCCTATCCCGCCCTTCCACCCTCTTCCCCCCAGAAGTTTCCCCTTTCAGTCCAACAGATGGTTCCTTCTCTTATAACAGTAAGTATTATACAAAACAACAGATATAAATATGCCACATTTATGAGAGTTAAATGGCCCAGTATACCTTCCCAATGTCCAGTTTATACATATTTGGCCCATGACTTTAACATTCTACTATCTAACCATCTCCATGAGTTTAAAGGTCTATATCTGACTCAACATTCATACTAACTTGCAACACAATTTTAAAAGTATCTTCTTAGATCTATAACACCCTCTTGATTCCTAAACAACTCAAAATTTAACTATGAGACTCTATCTGTCTATTCTTCAACCACATCAGAGACCTGAGAGGGATAAATATATCTGCTTATATAGGAAGTGCAGGGCCCACAGCTTCCAAAACTAAGAAATGACATACCAGTGACTGCCTAGACAGTTCCCATTTTCTCTCCATACATTCCTGCATCAGTCTTCAGCCTTTGGGTCCTGTTTCTCAGACATTTGTTGTAGAGCAGGGATTATGAAGGACTTACCTACTCTGTCTTGGCAGAGTTAGGCTGTCGATTTCCCTGCTACCAAGTTTTGTCCTTTTTGGACAGCAGTCTGTCTGCAGTTGGAGCAAGGGGTTTTTTCATGCCAAGAGATAGGCTTGCCACTAATTCAACCATCTCACACTGGAGATTCTTTGATGCTTATATTCTACTTGGAGTAGAATAGGGGGTGCTGTCAGGAGCTGATATGTCTCAATATCAAAAAAAAAGAAAATCTTAATTTAAGATAACATCTTTGAATGCCATATTCTGCAGATCTCTTGGGGTTTTTGAAGATGCCCTATCCATCTCTTGTATTTAGATAAGCAAATGTTGCTTGTCTCTTAGCAACTTGATTACTGAGTAGTTTAGAGAATATCTGTGGTAGACTGTCATAGTAGCTAACAAAGTGACATGTTTGCATGACTAGGAGATTGTTTTACTTAACTATCCTAAACAGTTTTAGACGGTTGGTATCAAGAGGATCTTTGTATATTGATACAAAATTAAAGGTAATGCTTCCTAATGGTATCATACAAATAAAATTCTTTAGAGAGAAATTCTTCAAAATTTTTTATTATTACTGAAATGTATTCAATCTTTTAAAAAAATCTTAATTAGTTTTCTTTCTGGTCACCAAACATATGTCTACTAGCTGTATAAATCAAAGCTGTAATCATCTTTGTCTCTTTTGTGGTGTGGTTAAAAGCTGACTGATGCATTTTATACCACTATATTACATTGCCAGTTTTAAAATCATGGAGCTGGTGACATGGATCAGCATGTAGTTACTTCTGCCTGTCCTGAGCACTCGAGATCACTACCTGGGAATCCAATGGTAGGAGAAGAGAGTGGATTCCCACAAGTTGTCTTTTGACTTACATGTATGTGTACACACACACACACATACACACACACACACACACACACACACACTCATGAAAAACAACATAAACATTCAATTACTCATACATAAAATTAACAACTACTGAGAAAGGAAGAATTAGTCTTCTGCAGGGATAAGTCCTCCTGATTTGTTATCTGGCATGAAGTAGTGAGCCCTAAAAATATGCTCATGTACTTTACACTGAACAAACACAGCAAGTTGTATTTATATGACTGAATATTATTTATATGTATATGTAATAATGGTTAAAGAGGAGGAGGGCATGAATTGGGAGACAGTGGATGGGGGCATATATGGTAAGGGTGGGAAGGAAGAAAGAGAAAGTGGAAATGATTAATTATAGTTAAACCAGTTGGATAAAAGAATAAAAATTTAAAAACACAAAAATATGTAGTATGTTGAGAAAGCCTATATTTGGATATTATATAACATCATAATTAGTTTTCATATATAATCTGGTACTGTATCAGGATTTCATATGATGAATTTCTGTTCATTCACTCAATAAATATTTGCCTTGAACTTAACACCTTCCAGGCACAATTCTTCACTAGTAAGCTAAACATCTAATATTCCTGCCTGAAAGGATTAAAACACTAAAATATTGACAACAAGTTCAGTAATAACAAATAATTATACACTGAAAGATATACTGAAACCAGGCAAATTAAACGAGGTATTTTTTTCTCATATTTGGGAACATGTAATTTCAAGGTCAAATGTCTTTATTATTGTCCTGTGTTACTTATTTTATCATTTCATTATTTAAAGAGTTATAAAGTTGGTCTACCCTGTACCTCTCCTGCAATTTCTACGGGTATTTTTTTTTGTTCCTACTGTATGTATATCTACACCCAAATTTTCTCCTTTTACAGTTTTATATTCATTTATTTGTTTGTTCATTTACTTATTGTAAGGATTTCTCTTTGGAGCTCAGGCTGTGCTAAAACTTGTGTTGGATACTTTGCTCAATTTTCTAAGGCCTGATATTACAAATGTGTACTACAATGCCTTAATTTTTTCCTTGTTTTATAATTACCCAAGCCATATTGATTAGAATTGACTTACCTCACTCGAATATGACTTTGTCTTTGCTAGTTCAGTCTTGTTTTCAAGTTGTATCACATGCTGAGAAAATAGTGGTTAGAATTTCAGCAAACATTGTATTTTGTGAAAGTATACAATACAATACTTAACAGATGATGTATACTGTGCAGTAGAAAAGTAAATCAGAATGAAAGGATAGGATAAGATCGGAAACAAAGAAGTCAAATTATCTCTATTTGCAGATGATATGATAGTATACATAAGCGACCCCAAAAATTCCACCAGAGAACTCTTACACCTGATAAACACCTTCAGCAAAGTGGCTGGATACAAAATTAATTAAAAAAAATCAGAAGCCCTTCTTTATACAAAAAAAAAAAAAAAAAATGGGCTGAGGAAGAAATAAGGGAAACAAACCCCTTCACAATAGCCGCAAACAACATAAAATACCTGGGGGTGACTCTAACCAAGCAAGTAAAGGACCTGTACAACAAGAACTTCAAGCCCTTGAAGAAAGAAATGGAAGAGGCCCTTAGAAGATGGAAAGATCTCCCATGCTCATGGATAGGTAGGATCAACATAATAAAAATGGCCATCCTACCAAAAGCAATATATAGATTCAATGCAATTCCTATCAAAATACCAACACAATTTTTTATAGACTTGGAAAGAGCTACTCTGGATTTCATATGGAACAACAAAAAGCCCAGAATAGCTAAATCAATCCTGTACAATAAAAAAAAAAAAAACATCTGGAGGTATTACCATCCCAGATTTCAAGCTATACTACAGAGCAATAGTTGTAAAAACAGCATGGTATTGGTAGAGAAACAGACCAGTAGATCAATGGAATCGAATTGAAGATCCAGAATTGGACCCACACTCTTATGGACAGCTAATTTTTGACAAAGAAGCCAAAATGGCACAATGGAAGAAGGACAGCATCTTCAACAAATGGTGCTGGTCCAACTGGAAGTCCATTTGTAAAAGAATGAAGTTAGACCCATACTTATGATCTTGTACCAAACTTAAGTCCAAGTGGATCAAAGACCTTAACATAAGGCCGGTCACACTAAATCTACTAGAAGAAAAAGTGGGAGAAACCCTCGAACTAATTGGCACAGGAAACAACTTCCTGAACAGAACACCAACAGCTCAGGACTTGAGATCAACAATCAATAAATGGGACCTCAGGAAACTGAAAACCTTCTGTAAGGCAAAGGAAACTGTTATTCGAACAAAACGGCAGCCTATCGACTGGGAGAAAATCTTCACCAACCCCACATCTGACAGAGGGCTAATATCCAAAATCTACAAAGAACTCAAGAAATTAAATGCCAAGAAACCAAATAATCCAATCAAAAAATGGGGGACAGAGCTAAATAGAGAATTCACAAAGGAGGAATCCCTAATGGCTAAGAGACACTTGAAGAAATGCTCAACATCCTTAATCATCAGAGAAATGCAACTCAAGACAACTCTGAGATTCCATCTCACACCTGTCAGAATGGCTAAGATCAAAAACTCAAATGACAGCACACGCTGGCGAGGGTGTGGAGAAAGGGGTACACTACTCCATTGCTAGTGGGAGTGCAGGCTTGTGCAACCACTATGGAGGTCAGTCTAGCAATATCTTAGAAAACTTGGAATAGATCTGCCTCAGGACCCAGCCATACCACTTCTGGGTATACACCCAAATGCCTCTTCACAGAATCATAAGGAAGTTTCCTCATCTATGTTTATAGCAGCCTTATTTGTAATAGCTAGAAACTGGAAACAACCCAGATGTCCCTCAACCGAAGAATGGGTCAAAAAACTGTGGTACATCTATACAACAGAATATTATTCAGCTATCAGGAACAATGAAATTATGCAATTTGTAGCCAAATGGATGGAACTAGAAAAGCTCATCCTGAGTGAGCTAACCCAGACTCAGAAGGACACATATGGCATCTATTCACTTATAGTAGGATTTTAGCTATATAGTAGAAGGTATCGATACTACAACTAACACACCAAAGGGAACTTGGACATAGACTTCTTATTTTTAATTTTTATTCTTTATTTATTTTTTATGTATTAGTTATATTTTTTCTATTTTTTAGTCTTTTTTATCTATTGTATGCTTATTGGATTGTTTGTTTAGTAGTTCTCTCTCACGGGCAACAAGACACTTTTCACTGATGGTACTGCTTCGTAGATCCCCAATGAATGAAGAGGCTCTTGGCCCTCATACGACCCCTCAACTGAGATGAGGGACTGTTATATAAGGACACCCCACCCCAGATAAATGGGTTGGAAGGGTTAGGAGGTAAAGAAAAAAAATGAAATGTGATGTTTCGGCCTTTTACTACTAATTGTCATAAACTGTTTTGGATAATTAAGAAATGCAAACTAATGGTTATGCAAGCCGGTCATTCTGTTAGGTACTATGACAGCCTATTATAGTTACTTTCTAAGCTAATCAGAAATAAACCGGCAAGAGACAAGCAACATCTGCTTACCCTAATATAAGAGATAGATAGGGCCTCTTCAAAAACCTCAAGAGATCTGCAGAATATGGCATTCAAAGATGTTTTCATAACTTTAGATTTTTTTATATCAAGACATATCAACTCCTGACAGCACCCCCTATTCTCCTCCAAGTAGAAGATGAGCATCAAAGAATCTCCAGTGGGAGATGATTGAATTAGTCGCAAGCCTATCTCTTGGTAGGAAAAGCCCCTTGCCCCAACTGTAGACAGAATGCTGTCCAAAAGGACAAAACCTAGAAGCAGGTAAGTCGACAGCCTAGCTCTGCCAAGATAGGGTAGGCAAGTCCTTCATAATCCCTGCTCTACAATCAATGTCTGTCAGAGAAACGGGGCCAAATGACTGAAGAGCGATGCTGTAATGTATGGAGAGAAAATGGGAACTGTCCAGGCAGCCACAGGTATGTCATTTCTTAGTTTGGGAAGCTGCAGGCCCTGTACTTCCTATAAAATCAGATATATTTATCCCTCTCAGGTCTCTAAGGTGGTTGAAGAACAGATAGCTAGAGACTCATAATTAAATTTTGAGTTGTTTAGGAGTCAATAGAGTGTTATAGATCTAAGAAGATACTTTTAAAATTGTGTTGCAAGTTAGTATGAATGTTGAGTCAGATATAGACCTCTAAACTCATGAATATGTTTAGATAGTAGAATGTTAAAGTACCAAATACACATGGACTGGTCGTTGGGAATGTACGTTAAGCCATATAACCCTCATAACTGTGGCCTAATTACCTCTGTTGTACTATATTGTATTTATTATTATAAGAGAAAGAGCCATTTGTTGGACTGAAAGGGGAAACTGGATGGGGAAATAAGATATACCTTAAACTTAAACTAAAAAAAAGGGAAGAGGATGGGGGTTGAGGGTGGGAGGGTGGGACTAGAGGGGGAATAGGGAGGGGACTGCGATTGAGATGTAACTTGAAGAAATAAAAAATAAAGGAAAAAAAAGGAAAAAAAGATTTCAATATCAAAATAAAATGATTGGGAAAGGCCCCGTCAAACAAGTTTAGGAAAGAACTGCAGGGCTAGAAAGATGACGCAGTGGTTAAGAGCACTTACTGTTCTTTCAAGGAGCTGGTGTTTTGTTCCCAGAACCCACAATGGGCAGCTTATAACTACCTGTAACTCCAGCGCCAGTGGATCAAATACCTCTGGCATTCTCATGTGTCCAGGAAAACACACACACACACACACACACACACACACACACACACACACACACA
>CAJQZJ010034151.1:65648-77745 GCA_907164525.1 Lophiomys imhausi | reverse complement strand
ACACACACACACACACACACACACACACACACACACACACACACACATACACACATACACACATACACAAAATTAAACAGAAAAAATAAATCTTAAAAAAAGAATGATTTGCATACAGAGAAAGAGAGTCAAGCAGATACCCAAGAAGAGAATCCACCAAGAAAATGGGAAGGATATAAAAGCCATGTGGGCAGAAGCTGATCTTGCAGGCTTCACTGAGGTTCCTGCCGGGGCATTGTGTAGAGCTGAGCGGTCCCAGTGACATTGGATTGCTGTGGTGGTTAGGTCATCTAAACAACTGAGAACAGAAGGACTGAACATAAAAGGAGTGTACTAACATTTTTAATCATTTTTCCCATTTGGGTTCGGGCCCCAAACAGGTCTACTACGACCCAAATCAACAGGAAGTCACTTTAAGAGAGCGACGTCCCATGCCCAGAGGGTGGGGAGGGTGTTTCTCCACCCTTCTTTTTGGTTATTTGAAGGATAACTGAAAACTCTGTTATGTAGGGGAAGAGACTACAAGCTGATAAATGGTCCTGTCTTAATGGGTTTTGGAGGTTAGCCCCAGGGAATTCCTACTTTTCCTTTTCTGTATCCTTCTTCCCCTCCTATGTAGGAGTGCATGGGCTTGAGAAAAATGAGATATAGACATAGCACAGGAAGGTCCAAGAAAAAGGGGCAGATTACTGAATATGCCGTTATACCTTTGTATATTGATACAAAATTAGTAGTTTATTTGGCTAAAGTGGTATTGACCATTGTTTATTGTGCAAAAATAAGATTGTATTGGATTACATCGGTATTGATCTTTGTATATTGATACAAAATTAAGATTATGGTTGGCCACAATGGTATTGACCCTTGCATATGGACGTAATATTAAGATTATATTGGGCTACATAGGCATTGATTCTGGTATATTGATACATAATTAAGAGTATATTTAGCCGGGTGGTGGTGGCGCACGCCTTTAATCCCAGCACTTGGGAGGCAGAGGCAGACGGATCTTTGTGAGTTCGAGGCCAGCCTGGTCTACAAAGCGAGTCCAGGGCAGCCAGAGATATTCAGAGAAACCCTGTCTCGAAAAACTAAAAAAAAAAAAAAAAAAAAAAAAAAAAAAAAAAAAAAAAAAAAAAAAGAGTATATTTAACCACAATTGAATAGATCTTTGTATATTGATACAAATTTAAAGGTAACGCTTCCTAATGGTATCATACCTAGAGATACTTAAAAATAAAATGTGAAGCTCTGACCTCTTGATACCAACCATCTAAAACGGTCTAGGATAGTTAAAACAAACTCCTAGTCATGCAAACATGTCACTTTGTTAGCTACTATGACAGTCTATCACAGATATTCTCTAAACTACCCAGTAATCAAGTTGCTAAGAGACAAGCAACATTTGCTTATCTAAATACAAGAGATGGATAGGGCATCTTCAAAAACCCCTAAAGATCTTCAGAATATGGCATTCAAAGATGTTATCTTAAATCAAGATTATTTTTTTATATCGAGACATATCAGCGCCTGACAGCACCCCCTATTCTACTCCAAGTAGAAGATAAGCATCGAAGAACCTCCACTGTAAGATGGTTGAATTAGTGGCAAGCCTATCTCTTGGCATGAAAAAAACCCCTTGCACCAACTGCAGACAGACTGCTGTCCAAAAAGGACAAAACTTGGTAGCAGGGAAGTCGACAGCCTAACTCTGCCAAGACAGGGTAGGTAAGTCCTTCATAATCCCTGCTCTACAACAAATGTCTGTCAGAGAAACAGGACCCAAAGGCTGAAGATTGATGCTGGAATGTATGGAGAGAAAATGGGAACTGTCCAGGCAGTCATTGGTATATTCTTTCTTAGTGTTGGAAGCTGCAGGCCCTGCACTTCCTATATAAGCAAATATATTTATCCCTCTCAGGTCTCTGAGGTGGTTGAAGAATAGACAGCTAGAGTCTCATAGTTAAATTTTAAACTGTTTAGGAATCAAGAGGGTGTTATAGATCTAAGAAGATACTCTTAAAAGTGTGTTGCAAGATAGTATGAATGTTGAGTCACATATAGACCTTTAAACTCATGGAGTTGGTTAGATAGTAGAATGTTAAAGTCAGGGGCCAAATATGTATGAACTGGACATTGGGAAGGTATACTGGGCCATTTAACTCTCATAAATGTGGCATATTTATATCTGTTGTTTTGTATAGTATTTACTGTTATAAGAGAAGGAACCATCTGTTGGACTGAAAGGGGAAACTTCTGGGGGGAAGAGGGTGAAAGGGCGGGATAGGAAGGGGGAATAGGGAGGGGTTTGTTAATGAGATGTAACTTGAAGAAAAAAAATAAAGTATTTTAAAAAAATAAAAATAAATAAAAGCCATGTGGAGAAACTGAACCTTGGAGTTTGAAAAAACTCAAGGAAGTTAGTGTAGTTGCCATGACATATGTGACAGAAGAGAGAAGTAGAAAGATTCTGGATCAATGTTTATCCACCTTATGGAATGCTTCTGTTCTGAGTGAAATGGAGATACAACACAGACCTTAGTCAGCAGCATGCTCTTATTTCTGTTTTACAATCATAATTCCTACTTCTTTGAGAGAAGGGACTTTGATAGATAAAGACCATTGGAGAAAAACCAATTAGAGAACTATTTTCAACAATTCAGATACAAGTTGGTAAGGTCTAAATCCAGGATAACAAAGAACATGCATGAGAAAATTTTAAAGTCTGTATTTGTACTTATAATGAACTCAAGCTTTTCTGACAGAAGAAAAAACTCCATATGAAAAAGCCAATTTCAAAAACTTACAGAGGTTTATGATTATAAGTTTGAAATGGATTTTATTGACCAGATGAGACAAAAATAATGGTGAAGTGAGTTTGCATCATAGTCCTTTTGCACCCCAAAACTTTTCATGGTGTTTCCCCACCTCTTGGCAGTTGTGTTCATTTGTAATATTGTTTCTAATACTGGCTGCAAGAATAACTTGCTTTACTAACTATATTACAGTACATGTGATGGAATGTCAGCTTCAGTACGAGGTTGAAGAAGGATTGATTTTATTCTCAGATTGATTCTCTCCAGTTATTTTTTTTCTTTTTCTTGAGAAAGTAGCCAATATGGAATGAATCACCCTCTGGAGAGATTGTTATTATAAGAGAAAGAGCCATTTGTTGGACTGAAAGGGGAAACTGTTGGGGGGAGATAAGATATACCTTAAATTTAAAAGAAAAAACAGGGAAGAGGATGGGGGATGAGGGTGGGAGTGTGGGACTGGAGGGGGAATAGGTAGGGGACTACCATTGAGATGTAACTTGACGAAATAAAAAAGAAAAGAAAAAAATGGCAAAAAAAGAAAAAAAAAAGAAATGCAGTATTATAGTCTAGCCCTTTTAAAAGCTGCTATTATAAACTGTTTAGGATAATTAAGAAATACAAGACATTAACCAATCAAACTCATGATTACATTAGACAGTAGTTTAACTTATTACAGAATTATGTTTTCTAGTTTGAACAGACAGCAAATAGCTAGAAGAAAGCAACATTTGCCTATTCAGATATACTATAGGTAGATTGACAGTCTTCAAAAATCTCAGAGATCTGCAGAATATGGCATTTAAAGCTGTTTTATTTTTAAGGCTTTTTTAATAATGAAACATGTCCTGGCAGCACCCCCATTCTACTTCAAAGAAGATGATGAGCATTGAAGAATATCCATATGGAGTTTGCTTCTATGTGGCAAATTAGCCAGTGGCCAAGAAACTGCCCTTGCTTTAACTTCCGATGGTATGCTGTCCAAACTGGACAAATGGGATCCAGGGAAGTTGACTGCCAAGCTTTGGAAGGCCAAAGTAGGCAAACTGTTCAAAATTCTTACTTTACAAATAGTTTGTCCTATACTGGGCCAGAAGACTGAAGATGGATGCTCCAATGCTATATAGAAATTTTGGGGCACTGTCCAGGCATCCAACTATCTCTGTCATTTCTATAGATTTGGAAGCTGCTCACTCTGCACTTCCTGTATACTCAGGTAATATTTATTCTTTCTCAGCTCTCTGATGGTCTAACAATTAAGCTTAAGTTGTTTAGGATTTAAGAAAATGTTTTAAGGTCTAATAACATACTTTTAGATTTGTAACGCAAGCTATGATAAAAGAAAATTACTTAAGTAAAGAACTCTGAACTCACCAAGATAGAATATATAGTAGAGTACATTCTCCTAAATTGCCAAATACAAATGGAATGGACATTGTGAATGTAACTCTCATGTGTTTTCATAATTGTTTCATGATTGCTCTTATTTTTTATAGTTTATTATTATAAGAGAAAGACTTTTAATGGACTGAAAAGTGGAGATATTAGGGTTGGTCTTGCATGTTGTATGTTCAGCTTCTGAGTTTTGTGTCCAACGATCAGGTTGCAGTCTTGACATGGCATTATAATGACCAATGTACTGTAAAGAATGCTCCTCAATTATCTCTGATTGGTTAATAAAAAGCTGGAACCTATTACTGGGCAGAGGAGATAGGAAGGCAGGACTTCTGATCAAGTGAAAGATGTCTCAGGTATAGATCATGAGGGAGAAGAGAGAGGAAGAGAGAAGGAGAAGAAGATTGCCATGAGGCAAGGTAGATCATGAGCACATAGCCAAGAGAAGTTTGCCTTGAGAACAGACAGCTATAGCGGAAGCAGCCTAGGTGGGACAAATTGGCAAGTAACAAACTGGGACATTTATCTGGGTATTAAGAGCCTAGTTGGGTTAGACTGACTCGGAACCTGCCCAGCATAGTTCCAGAAGCTTGTTAATAAAATATGGTGTCTCTGTGTCATTTACTAGAAAGCTAAATGGACTAGAGTGAGGCAGAATCCCCCTGCAGATATTTGGTAGCAAAAGGAGGTGTAGCAAACCCAGAAAAAAAATACTAAAATAAACAACAAGAAGAACCCAAAAGAAATCCCGCTGAGTGAACCTTGAGGAGCAAGCCATTAAGCAGCACTATTCCATGGCCTCTGCAACAGCTCTTGCTGCCAGAGTCCAGCCCCATTTGAGTTCCTGTCCTTATTTCATCCAATGATGGACTACCATGTGCAAGTGTAAGCCAAGTAAATCCAGCTTGCTTTGCGGCCATGGTGTTTCAATGCAACAACAGAAAGACTAACTAAGATATCCACCAACCTACATTTGATTGCACTCATTTTTTGGTCAATCATCAGTTCCCTATCATGCAAATAAGCATGGTTTATATTATACCAAGAAAAGTTATTTTAAAGAGTCCAAGGTCTAAAGCCTATAAAACAGAATTAGACACTGAGTGACTCTTCTCCAGTCATTGATGAGAAAGCAAAACTGTCTCAAAATTTGGTTTCAGTTAACATGATGACTCAGTTTTTGCCAAGGAACCCAGATAAGAAATTTAAATATTGTAATATTTGGTGGCTTAAAAATTATTATTCTAACCTTTATTATGAAAAGGTTATAAAAATTTAAAGTGAATACCATACAGCAAAATTAACCATATGCAAAATGTTTGTTGTTTTTTAACCATTTTATTTAGTATAATTTGTTATGCAGCAATAGATGAGTAATCAATCTTCAAAACATATAAATAATTTAAGTAAAGTTGAAAGGTCAAATACTTTTCTTTTAACCATGATTCATTAGTAATATCCTATGCAAAAATAACTTTATTGTTCTATGCATGAGCTGTACTCCAGGACAGGAATGCAAAAATCACAGGATTCTCCAAAGTGCATCTGAGGAGATACTTACTTCATTGCTATAAGATTTATTTTTGTAACATTTAATCTAAGTTTTTTAAGTAATATTTAATTTACATTAAAATACTTTACTAATATTTAATCTACTTTTTAAAACTATGTAATAGAAAACATCTTTACTAAAAGTCTAAATTTATCAAAATTTTCTGTTTATATGAAAAAAATGTATAAAGTGAACTAAACAGAAACTATTTAATGTGACAATATAAAGAACTTTTAAATTACCATTAATACATTTTAATAGAAAGTTGGAAATGTGCTATTAAAATATAAAGATTATAAAATACTATGGAATTGTAAATATTAATGTTTACTTACTGTAGAAAACTAGAAATTATAAAATATTCTTACTAGAAATTGATATATATAACAGACTATTTTCTATAAGTCTGTAACCAGTATGCCCTTTTAAAGTCAAACTAAATTTTCACATATTTGTTCTGAATAACTAGTATTTATTTTTGAGAAACAAGATAACTTAGTTTAATGTTCAATCAAACACCAAATTAATTCACCATTAACATGAAAATTCTAATGATTATTCTGTAAGAAAGAAAAAAGTACATTTGAAAAATGCTTTAGGTTGATTAAGTTTTATGTTTCATACTAACAATTGGATTCATAATCATAATTGTTGGCACTTCTTGAACATGATTAAGGCTAGCTTAAGCCGTTTGCCCAGTGGCTTTGGGACCTTATGTATTCTTCCAATATTTCTACCAATAAGATCACTTTATTATTTTCTTTTTAAAGATTTAAAAAGTGGAGCTAAACAGTTTTAGACAGTTGGTATCAAGAGGCCAGAGCTTCACATTTTATTTTTAAGTATCTCTAGGTATGATACCATTAGGAAGCGTTACCTTTAATTTTGTATCAATATACAAAGATCTATTCATTTGTGGCTAAATATACTCTTAATTTTGTATCAATATACAAAGATCAATGTCTATGTAGCCCAATACAATCTTAATATTACATCCATATACAAGGGTCAATACCATTGTGGCCAACTATAATCTTAATTTTGTATCAATATACAAAGATCAATACCGATGTAATCCAATGCGATCTTATTTTTGCACAATAAACAATGGTCAATACCACTTTAGCCAAATATACTACTAATTTTGTATCAATACACAAAGGTATAAGGGCATATTCAATAATCTGTCCCTTCTTCTTGGTCCTTCCTGTGCTATGTCGATGGATAGTTAAGAAAAACAAACTCCTAGTCATGCAAACATGTCACTTTGTTAGCTACTATGACAGTCTATCACAGATATTCTCTAAAGTGCTCAGTAATCAAGTTGTTAAGAGACAAGCAACATTTGCTTATCTAAATACAAGAGATGGATAGGGCATCTTCAAAAACCCCAAGAGATCTGCAGAATATGGCATTCAAAGATGTTATCTTAAATTAAGATTTTTTTGATATCGAGACATATCAGCTCCTGACAGCACCCCCTATTCTACTCCAAGTAGAAGATAAGCATCGAAGAATCTCCAGTGTGAGATGGTTGAATTGGTGGCAAGCCTATCTCTTGGCATGAAAAAACTCCTTGCTTCAACTGCAGACAGACTGCTGTCCAAAAAGGACAAAACTTGGTAGCAGGGAAGTCGACAGCCTAGCTCTGCCAAGACAGGTTAGGTAAGTCCTTCATAATTCCTGCTCTACAATCAATGTCTGTCAGAGAAACAGGACCAAAAGGCTGAAGACTGATGCTGGAATGTGTGGAGAGAAAAGGGGAACTGTCCAGGCAGTCACTGGTTTGTCATTTCTTAGTACTGAAAGCTGCAGGCCCTGCACTTCCTATATAATCATATATATTTATCCTTCTCAGGTCTCTGAGGTGGTTGAAGAATAGACAGCTAGAGTCTTATAGTTAAATTTTGAGTTGTTTAGGAATCAAGAGGGCATTCTTTATCTAAGAAGATGGTCATAATAGTGATGCAAGTTAGTATGAAAGCTAAGTCAGTTATAGAACTTTAAATTCATGGAGATGGTTAGATGGTAGAAAATTAAAGACAGGGGCCAAATATGTACCAACTGGACACTGGGAAGGTATACTGGGCCATTTAACGCTCATAAATGTGGCATATTTATTTCTGTTGTTTTGTATAGTATTTACTGTTATTAGAGAAGGAACCATTTGTTGGACTGAAAGGGGAAGCTGTTGGGGGGGAAAGGGTGGAAGGGTGGGACAGGAAAGGGGAATAGGGAAGGGTTTGTGACTGAGATGTAACTTGAAGAAAAAAAAATAAAGTATTTAATAAAAAAAAGAAAAGAATGACATCCTGATATAGTCAATTGCAACATTCATAATATTTTACAACCTATGAATATGATATCATCATCTATCAAGATGTTAAAATGTCAACAAAAGGAATATAACTTAAAGAAGAAAGTACACTTTAAATGCATAATGAACATAAAGATTAAATGAAGAAAATTATTTTAAAATTAAATATATGTATTTTAATGTGGACATACAGAGTAGTTTGGTACAATTTAGGTATTTTTAAAAATTACTCTTTGTGTACAGTGTATCTATGTATGTATATTCACTTGTGTGTATACGTAGGTGTGTATGATCACAGGTTAAGGATAATTAAAAAAAAAGTGGAGCTAAAAGAAATTACCTAATTCTGTCCAATGTGAAACAATAAGTAAGTGGTCAAGATAGTGTATGCACTGAAAACAAAGACCAGTTGAGTATTTAACTGGGCAAAACAAAGATGGACCTGTCAGCAGTCAGTCTCCCAGGATACGGCTTTATGCTGTCACCTTCAGCAGCACAAGGAATTTTCTTGATATTTTAGGGAGCATAACTGAGACATATTTAAGGAACTTTAATTCCAGGAGTGCTGGCTTCAACATTCAGAAAAACATGAAACAGAGTTGAGGGATTATTAAAAATAAGTAGAAAGGCCCTCAAGATAAAGAACCAATGTGTACCTGAGAGCATGGGTGTGGGCCTCTCTGAGGCAGAGTAGACTTTATTAAACCTATTTTAAAAGCAGACCTTAAGCACAGTGGATAAGGGTAGGAAAGTTCTCAGGGAATCTAAGCCATTCCTAAGTGTATCTCTTCATAGGAATGTCAAAATTAATTGCCTTAGCATTAACTATAAATCTCCAAATGTTGCTAAGAAACATTTTGTTATCACTTCTCTTTTGATAGCTAAGATTACAGTGTAGTTCTGGGGATGCCTTGGATGGCATTAAATTCTGATAAGGTAAAACCAGATACCATTAGAATTGTGCAAAGGATGGATGGTGAAGTTTCTTAGAAATTAATGATTTTTAGCAGAGAAGGGAGAAAAGCTAAGCCTTAAGTAGTTGTTAACCATGCTGAAATTCTTGATTCTCATTTAAAAAGAGGCTTTAACAAGACTCCAGGGTGAGGGGCTCCTTTCTTTTCCTATGTTCCTGTAACTTTCCCTGCGTTTCTATCTTGCATTCGTTCACTGGCAAAATCAGAGGGAAATAATGTACAAGTGTGTCTGCACAAAGGCATCAATTGATGGGGTAATGTTAAGCATTTTAAATGTTAACCTGTCCTGTTTTCTGTCTGTTACTTGCATTGGCTCTGATTGGTTAAATAAAATGCCATGGCCTGAGATTAGGCAAAGACAGAGAAAGGTGGGATTTCCTGAGATTAGAACAGGAGGCCTGTGCTTTAGACATAGGATTAATTCATTCCAGCCAGCAGCAGGAAGAATAAGGCATTCCAACCAGGAGCAACAGGAAAGAGGATGCACACCATGGTTTAGAAAAAAGAACCTCACTCCACATGGCCAGGAACATTGGCTAGCATGGAGAATGGCAATCCAAAGGGACGTATGTATATATGGGGTCATATTTGGGTAATAGAATTATGAGCTAGCTTAGATGGGCTAGGATTGCACAATTCAGGCCTAGGCATGTTAAAATCCACATGGTGTCTGTGTGCTTTTTTATAATAGCTGCTTAAGGATTAGCCACTGAACCAATTAAATATAAATAATGGTGGTTAAATAGTTTAATTAGTCATATTTCTTTTCACACTCATGTTTTTATATAACATGAATGGAGACTTACAGATGTCTTTCTTTGGTTCAAACAAAGCACAGAAGGAGACAGACGTCTGGAGAATGCTGGAAGGTAATCGCAGGGACGTGGCAGTTTGGGATTAGGTGATCTGGGTTAACTTAGAGTAGCTAATTGAGAGTCTGCCCAGCTAAGGGGTATAAGCGACTTTTATTAACCAACCAAGAGAATGCCTCAGAAGGGGCACTAACCAGATCTCAGCATTGAATTCAAGGTATCAGAAACAATATTAGACCTTCCCTCAACAATCAATGCTCTTGGAGACTACCTAGAAATTATGAATGAGTAAAACCACAGTTATTCTGCAGCCTAAAATGAGCAATCACTCATGGTTCATATACACTGCCAATCACTTTATGTTTATAATCATTGTATGATTTACACTCTCCACACTCTAAAACTGATCATAACCACTAGTGTGCATGAGTCATGAGGCACTGCATGGGAAATCGGGGTAAGTATGTTACTTAAAGCTTTGCTGTATTCTTGGTATCATGTTTTAATCTACATATCATTATGGTTGTTACTTTTATCTTTGCTTAACATTCTGATGGTTATAGTCTGATGAACATTGTGTTGAGACTGAAACTATTGCACAGGTGCTGACAACTAAAAAAATAAAGTTACAGAAAGAGAGAGATATCTCAATGTTCATGTATTTAGCTGCTGCAGCATGTGTTTATCTTTTATCTTGAATGTTATAGCACCTATCCAAGCACTTACCATATATGCTGATTTACTACAATGTTTATTGGTTTTATGGTTAATTAAAAATTATATCAAGATTACAAAAGATGGGGAGGTGGCTTAGTGGGCCTGAGGGTGCACTGCTCTTTCAGGAACCCAAGTTCAGTCCCTAGCACACACATTGGGTGGCTCACAGATACCTATAACTTCAGTTCCAGGGGACTGAACTCCTTCTTCTAACTTCCATGGGTACTTTTAAGGGCATGGCCTTCATTCACACAGACACACACATATACACATAAAATAAATTATAAACATTGGAATTGGTTTCTACATTTATCTTGCACCTCATTGCATCTTTACAAAACTCTTCTTAGTATCATGAACTTCTTTCACACTAGTAGAGTTTTGTGCAAGATTCCCACCACTCCTGTACACACCAGTTCTCTCTACATCGTTCAAAACATTGCTCAAGTTATTACTACTGCCTCTAATAATATTTCTAATATCTGCCTCCAAAACGACTAACTCTTTACCACTTTTCTTGGACTATTTGGGACATGGACAATGTATCAATGACATGTCACCCAAAAAGTCTTGGTGGATAGCTTATGACTCATTTAAACTTAGCTAAGAGAGATAAATGCTAATGAAAATATTATAAGGCCTCTATAAATATATTGTCTACAGAATCCTCAGTACCATTCTGTTTCTATCAAAAATTGTACATGACATTGGTCTGCCTTCACTCAGAATATAATAAAGCTGAGATGATTGAAATAGATGATAGAAATTCACAGAAATGAAAAATTAGGAAGACAGAGCTATTTAGAGTTGAGCATAGAAGAAAGTTTCCCAAGTAAAGAGTGGACAGCTTAGAAAGCCCAATTTTTATCCTTCATGTTTTTGTTTAGATTTGTCTATCCTAATTTTTATTGAATATTATTTACATGATATTGCTATTGAAATTCCTCTAGCCATTTAATCTGTTAACATAACTTTGTCAAAATAAATTATTTAGAAAAATTACGTCCAAGTCAGGATTTGAAACACAAATACTACAATGAAGGGCATTAGGGAAGAGAGAACAGAGAGACCACAGCCAAAAGTAGGATGCTCTTGACTACAGAGTAACTAACGTGAGAAAGAATTTGAATTTAAAGATGATCAAACCTACTTGAAGGTGGCACTGTGCTAAGAAGTCCAATGGGATGCAGCTGCAATGGTCTTTGAATTTGTACTTGGAAGGAGTAGAGCAAAGTAGAATAGAAGCCTATCTAATAATTACAGTATATGCAGATGTCCAAGTCCATCAACTTTGAGAAATAATACACAGGACGGTATCTTGGGACAGATTCTTCAGGAAACAGACATGCAGTAAGAAATATACATATATACATATATTTTTATTTTATAAGCAGGTAATACTTCCAAACTTTATTACCAAATAAATCGGAAATGACTACTCAGGATATCTGTCAAGTGAGGAAATGTGTATGTGTGTGTGTGTGTGTGTGTGTGTGTGTGTGTGTGTGTGTGTGTGT
>CAJQZJ010034151.1:25070-65638 GCA_907164525.1 Lophiomys imhausi | reverse complement strand
TGTGTGTGTGTGTGTGTGTGTGTGTGTGTGTGTGTGTGTGTGTGTGTTTCATTGTTGGCCATTGTTTAACTCTTTTTCGGGGGAGGGGGAATATAAAGCATCTTTCAGAAGACTTAGAACTATCTACCTATGTGGTGTAACATTAGAGACATTACTGAGAAATGTGGATGGTACTTGGGGAAACAGACTGTAGGAAGATGCAGTCCCCAGAGCTTTAAGACCTTCCTGAGTTACAAATCAGTTAACATATCAACGTCAGTAATTAGATTTTACATAAGCAAATAATTTTTAAGGAAGGAAGGGCTTATTTTGGTTTACAGGATGAAGAGATACAGTCCATTATGGTGGGGGAAGTTGGAAGCAGAAAGAAGAACTTTGATGTTCCACTCACTTTGTCCTTTTTATTCAGTTTGAGTGTCCAAGTCATGGAATGGTGCCATCCACATTTAGCATAGGTCTTTACTCTTCAGGTAAACTTCTTTGGAAGGACCTTCACGAAGACACATCCAAAGGTCTGTTTCTATAGTGATTCTGATTCCAGACAAGTTGATAATAGTACTGGCATATATGTGTGAAAGATGCAAGAGTGAAGAGGTTATAGAGAATTGCACTAGAGTTCCAGAAAGCACCAAAACCAGGCAATGTGTAATAGGGCTGGAGTCTCTGTAAACTAGCCCTGAGAGGCCAGTATGTGAAGATATGAAAGTGAAGTCTAAGCTGTCGTGTGGACCCCAGAATACTGGGAGATGCCAGAAATGTGGGTCATCGCCTGAGGAAAGCTGCAACATGGAATGAAGCCAGCCCAAGAGAGAAGCTATGCCTGATGCAAATGGCAGAGATTGAGAGGTGGGACTACCTGAGCCTTAGAAGCCCATATGATTCTATCATGAGCTCCAGATGCTGAACATAGAGCTGTGGGACTGGTCTTTGCCCTGCTGGGTGTTGGTATTTCTTTAGTTTAGTCTTTTTTTTTTTTTTTATTGTTCTCTTCACTCTTCCCTTTGCGGAATATATATTCTTTGCCATTGTATATTGAAATTTGTAGGTTGTTTTTTATTTTATAGAAGTTCTCAAGTAAGAGATTGCCTTGAGTCTCAGATAAGACTTTTGACTGCTTAGCACTGCTGGGACCTGTTAAAGACTACGGGGAGTTTTAGAGAGGGACTAAATGCATTTTGAATTATGAGAAGAAAATGGTAGTTCAGGGGCCAGAGGTGGAATGTTATGATGTAGTGATGTGTTTGGGTGTCAGGTTGGCCAAGGGTAGACTAGTGATGGTTAATCTTCATTATCAACTTGGCTGGAAGCAAGACTATATATCCAGGAATACATATGCAGCACTATTTGGACTTGATATATTGAAGAATAAATGAAAAGGAAACAAAGTTGGGAAGGTAAGGAAGGAAATGGACATGGTAGAAGCTGGGAAAGGGGTGAATAAGATAAAAGAGAGAGAGATGGCACAAAATTCTCAAGAACTAGTAAAACTTATGAAACAATAATTTATAAACTGTAATGAGTGGGTAGAAATGCAGAAGGGAAAGTTATAGTGTGGGGAAAAGAAAATCTTTTCAGAAGAGGCAAGAATTGTACTTCATTGTTGAAGTTAAAATTGTTCATGCTGTATCCCTGTAGTGCAAATTCATCCCCTTTTGACCTCTTGTGTATCTGTTATTTTCTCTCTTCTTTTATCATAAATGGCTTTGCCTAAAGAACAAATGTTCTGCTGAACACTGACAGACTTACTGTGAGCAGCATCCTAATACGTGTTTCATGCTACATCTGTAGAGGTAATGTTTTAACACTCTTAAATTTATAATTTTCAAAACTTGTTTTTATATTACTCTATTGTCACAGAAAATAAATCGGGCTAAAGCCTTAATCAATAAGGTATAGGTATCTGATACATAATGAATTAAACCAGTTAAGAAGTTTAAAGCTTCCTAACACAATAGGACCAATTGCTACAAAATATATGTTTGAAAATATAGGTGTAGGGTCTATATAAATAAAAGGCAATGTGTTTGTGCAATACTGATATTCACTCTAAAGCACACGAAATAAAGAGAAGTTGCGTTAGGTAATCACCCAGAATTCAATGTAGAGAAGCACTAACTAACATCTCAAGGAACTTCTTTATGCAATGGACAGGATAATGCAAAGAAGAGAGATTTGTTTTCTGCCCTGAAATTCCACACTTCACAAAAGCAACTAAGATATGTGAATAAATAAATAAAAAGTCAATAGACTTAAAGAATATACTGAATTTTTTCTCAAGATAATGATGGTTCCATGTCCTGGGTGATGGTCATCTGAAACCTAATTTGAAAAGAAGAGAGCTCAGTAAAGCTTCCAAAGAACAACTGATGTAAGTTGCAAGAGTACATTTTCTCAGCCCTGCATCATTTTTTCTTAAACTGTGGCTATTCTGTACCTGATATTTATCTCACTCGAATATGAACCGTGGATTTTCCACAAAACTCAAATTATTATACAGCTATAAAATAGTAAAGTTATTATTAGATCATTATTATTATTCTGTCACCAACACGAAAGCATTATGAAGATTGCAAAAGCTCTGCTAATGATTCTCTGACAACCTTGACTTTGGGAAAGGGAAGGAAATAAGAGCAGGACACTAGAAGCAACAATGCAAGGCAACAGATAATTGACTATTGTGGTTGAATTTCTTTACTGACTACACACAGAACAACAACTTGTCAATGTTCATGCACCTCTGTATCAGTGGACATGGAATCCTGACCAACATGCTCTGGGTACCCTAGTCCTATGTAGAAACTGCAGCCTAAATGTGATTTCCTGTCATAATTGTTGCTGCTGCTACTGCTGTTTTGTTTCATTGTAGTACCTCTATCTACAGCACCTGCATGCCTCAAATGTGTAATCCCCCTGCCTCAGTTTCCTAAATGGTAGAAAAATAAATCTGTGTGCCTGTCTATGGCCCTTTAAACACAAAACTACGCAGAGATTATCACATACATCTCAATGCAATAGTGTTATCTCAAAAGAGAGGAGTGTGATTGGAACAGGGTAGATAGGATACATACATTAAATTCACCCAATCATAAACTGTAGGAGTTCCTAAGGTCAAATTTATTTTCAAAGATGAGATTACTTACAGCCAAGATCAAGCTAACAAAAATAAACCCAAAACAAAACAGATAACAAACAAGGAAAGACTTGTCAAATGCAAGGATACTCTGAGGAGATCTGTAGATAACTGGTTTCAAACCCACCTCACATAGCCTAACTGCTTCTGAGATTAAGTATAATGCTCCAGGGATGTGACCAACTCTCAGATGGACAAGGTCTGTTTCAGGGTGCCAGCACAATCAGTTATCAAATGGTAAACAGACAGTGCAATGCA
Source organism: Lophiomys imhausi (assembly GCA_907164525.1). Classification (NCBI taxonomy): domain Eukaryota; kingdom Metazoa; phylum Chordata; class Mammalia; order Rodentia; family Muridae; genus Lophiomys; species Lophiomys imhausi. Next base: position 62,250 of record CAJQZJ010034151.1, on the reverse strand, counting down.
GCTTCCCAGACTGTCCAGTCTGTCCCAGAGAACACCTACGGTATTCAGAATATGGAGCCTGAGGCACAGAAAGAAGTTCAGAAAGAGGATTGATAAAAAGATTTTTTTATAAAGGGGTAAGAACAAAAACAAAAATATGAAAGAGTAGAATAATTGTTAATAAGCAGTAAACATCACAAAACATGCTTTTATTGAGTAACCACCAGATAAACCACAACCGTCACAGAAATCATCCTAGTCTTGCAACTGAATAATAAATGCAGCACCTTAAAAATACGTGACTGACAAGATGAATAGAAGAGTGAGGAAGCCAGCACACACTGACACCCCAGCTCTGCCGCTTCCCTGCCTGTGGGAGAGAAGACACAATGTGATCAGAAAGCCCAGAGGAAGTAGCAACTGCACACTGAGGCACTAAATAATGGATATCAGCACAGCCTAGGTAGAGCCTGTGAACCTGTAAAACTGCCATGGGGCAACAGGGAGTTTTTAGGAACCTTAAAGGTCTTGTGGCAACCAGGAGAAAGCTAGAGAAGAAATTCGTAATAAATCTTTCAGTACCCTCAACTGGGGTACTTGATAAAGACTTTATTCATTTTAGTGGACGAGTATTTGTCCTTTTAAAATAGTTAAAATCGTCTACTCATACTCAACGTATTAATGAAATCAAGTCCAGTCTGAGAAAACAGACCAATATCATCCCGTTCAAAAACATTTACTTATTTAACTCTTACTTGCGGATTAGCATATGTTAATTAACAAAACCTTTTTTCCCGTGAATTTTCAGAACACTTTGCAAATGGTCCATCAGAGAACCTTAATTGATCATAAGCGCTGTTAATGTAAATGAAGGGATGCTGAGGTGGCGGTACTGTCTACAATAGGATGCAGTTTACAGCACTAGAGTTCCACCTCCCATCAAGCCTTCAGCTCACTGTACAGCCGTTATCTGCACGTGCTTGCTGACACATGTAATCTAACGTTCTCACTTTGCCACAGCTGGAGCAATTGCTTGACAATTTGATTACAGTTTCCTGTCAGCTCATGCACAGGGTATTTCTGCGAGCTTTCGGCAATTGCAAAATATTTTGATTTTTAAATGATAGTAATCCATGAGTCAAAATAAATATCTACAGAATATTGACTTTTGATCACAACTCAAGATCTGCATAGAGAAATCATTGTGAATGCTTCTGAATAGTTATTATCTGAGCACGTTAGATAAGAAGGTTAGGCTGAGGGAACTACTGAAGGGGCAGGCTTGTGACAAAAGTGTCACTATGTGCTCAATGGCCTGTTGGAGATAATTGAATTACCACTCTACTGGTCTAATATATAATACATGTTCCTCACTGTCATTCAGAAACACTCTTACTCTTTCCAATAGTTCTTAGGCACATATAGAAATTTTATAGGAAATGGAGGTGAGCAATGAAGTTTCATCATTTAGAAGACCAGTTATCTCTGATTTATACATCACATGTGTATATTTAAATGATCCAACCTCAATTGTTAAAGGTCATTTCTACATACAAGAATTTTTGTTCTTTACTATAACATGGAATGAGACTTTTTCAATATATGAGTATGCTTGGCCCTCTTTGCTCTCTAATAGAGATGTGAAATAGGATTTGTCTTGAATTATTGACCTTACCCCAGGAAATGAGAATGTGCCAAGAAAGAACTCCACATTCTTTTTTGTGGCTGCAAAAATCAGTCATTCAAATAGTTAGTACCGGCATTTTAGGCCCTTCTACATAATGGTAGTTCTCCCCCAGAATAATAGAAAACTGAAATTATTTCCACAAATGAACAAGATAAAAATGAGTACAAGATCAGACTGAAAAATCATGGACTTATAAATGGAGGGAAATGTTCTAAAATGAAAACCTATTACTATAGCCCTGGAGCTAAAGGTAATTTATAGGTAGACCAGCAAAGCATGTGTACCTCAGCAACATGATCCATCATTTTATCTGGAGTCTAGCCACTAAGCAATGCAGTGCTCTAGCATGAACTGAGAAGCTTTTGCAAGCTACTGTTAGTCAAATAGTTTTTAATGACTTCTACTTCTAGATAATGCCAGGCTATTTAAATCTGTAGCTTGTCCAATGGTTCTTCTCCAAGGGTCATCATGTACACACGCATTCTAACATTGTTTATATTCCAAACAGGGAGGACAAATGGTTATACCTGGCCTTGGAAAGCATAAGATACTCACCAAAAAAGATGGGTCACTAAAATGTGCTGTCAGCATGATAATCAACTATGACTTTCACACAATGAAATCAAAATTTCCATAAAAGACTCTGTGAGCTTTGAAACACATAGCTTCATACCCACCAGAGTTAAAAGAATAGTGCGCTAATCCTACAAATTCTGTCTTACTCCTTTCCAATAGATTTCTTAGCATTATCAGTCATCAACAATTATATTCTCATAATTTTGTCTTTCCCAGAGAATAACACAAACAGAATTGGCTTATTTTAATAGACCTTGTGTCTATGAATTACCTGCCAACAGTATCTCAAACTTATCTAAGTATATATTGAATTTAAAAGACTGCCACATTATTTTCAAAAGTGGCTTTTACGTTCTTGCAAACAGGATGTAGTAGTATTTTTGTTTTGTTTTGTTTAACTTTCAACCTTTTTTTTTTATTTACCTTTATCTCATACAATACTTCCCAACCTCAGTTTCCCCTCCTTCCACTACACTCAGTCCTCCACACCCACTTTAACTTCCCCACTCCCCAGTTCACAATTTCTCTCTTCACAAAAGAACAGGCTTCCCAGGGATATCACCCCAACACAGTATAACAAGATACAGAACTCTAGGCATAGAACCTCATATCAAGGCTGGGTAAGGCAACCTAGTAGGAAGCAAAGGATTCCAAGGGGAGATGAGTCATTGTCACTCCCACTTCCACTGTTAGGATTCCCACAAAAACACCAAGCTAACAGCCATAACATACAGGCAGAGGACCTAGTGCAGACAAATGCAGGCTCTGTGATTATGGCTGTAGTCTCTGTGAGCCCCTATGAGCCCTGCTTAGTTGATTCTGTACTGTATTCTTCTGGCCATATTTGACCTCTCTGACTCTTACAATCCTTCCTCCCCATTTTCTCCAGGCTTCCCTGAGGTCCAAGGTGAGGAATCTGATGGAGATCTCCAATTGTGGCTCTCCCTGGCTGTGGGTCTGTGCATCTGGGTGCATTAACTTTAGTAACTCTGATTCTTATAGCACTTGGCATCATTAGTTCTCTGGGTTTTTTTAAAGATATTCATGGTAAACTTTAAGGTATTTTCCCAATAATTGAACATGTTAACCCTCTTGTCATCTGCTTAAAATTCAATTTAGTGTCTGTTCAAATCTTTTTCTTATCTGTAAATTTGCATTGATGTTTTTCTTCTCATTCCCTTCTGACAGTATTTAACGTAGGTTACACACCAAGTCTCTCTCTTTATGAAACTGAAATAATTTCTACCAATCAATTTATTGTACCACTTCTAATGATTTTAGGCATAGAATAGAAGTGTCCATGTCGGTGAACTTTAACTTATCAGTCTTTTTTTGTTTTCTTTTATACAATGTATGATTAGTTTGGAAGCTAAGAAATCTTTGCCTAAGCCAATGTCAAAATTTTTCTATTTTCTTCTAAATGATAGAATAATCATAACATAGTTTCAAATACATTTAGTATTGATGGAATCTTAGTAAAATTAGAGACTAACAACAGTAGACAATGGCTTATTTTAAAATTTAGAATAATATTAACAGCCTTCAGTATTTCACATATTTATGAGTTCTGGAAGCATGATCTGTTCTATAAACTATAATAAATCATACCAACATGATAGTCACTTATGATTAATTTATCAAGAATTTGTTCCAATTACTCTGCTTAATGGTTAAAATGTGCTTATTCCCAGAAGAAAGAGAGAGAGAGTCATGAGATGAGAAACAAACGATCTCCCGTCCCATTTGGGCAGTATTCACACCTGCAGAATCTGTCTGATGCCATCCTTTTTTAACTATGAAGTTTATTGAAGGATTGCAACATCCAAGGGAAAGTTTGCATAATAAGTAGGGGTTCATTTCCTTAAATAATAGAAGCTACCTGTTTTCCTTCCCATTCCCATGTCAAGCATTTCTGAATGTACAAGAGATAGTCTGGAGAAACTACTCTGACCTCTACCATTGGTAATGTGAGCTCTGATCAGTGATTGGAGGTTCTAATTCCAGAAGTAAAATTAAGGGGCCAGTAGTCATTAATGTTACAAACTCAGAGTTAAAAACAAAACCCTCTTAAAGATTATTTAATGCTAGCATGCAGGAAGCAGAAGCAGATGGATCTCATGAGTTCGAAGCCAGCCTGGTCTACAAAGTGAGTTTCAGGATACCTTGGGCTGTTACAGAGAAACCCTGTATACAAAAAAAGAAAAAAATATCCTAATAAAACTAAAGGAAGGTAAGGAGAAAGCTAAGAAAATAATGTATAAATAAAATAGTATATACTAGTATGAAGAGAGACCCACTAAAAATAAATCAAAGGAAATTCTGCAGCTGAAATGCGAAGAAACTGAAAGGAACAATGTAGAACCATCCATAGGCACAGACACAGAAAAATATCAGTGATACTGTAGAGAAACAGTAAAACAATGTCTAATGGAAAAAAAAGAAACTGAAAAAATATAACTAAGGAAAATTGAGTAGAACCTATGGGATTCAAATGATAACCAGACTCTATCAGGTGTGCCTACGATAAAGTATGGTGCAGGGCAGTCAGTTCTAGGACAAGACAAAGCAGACATGGGTAAATCATATTGGACTTCATAGAATGTTAATATGCAACAAATAACATACAAAGCACAAAGTTGAGCCACAGAATAAAATAAAGTATAAATCATACTTCTGGTAAAGCATATGCATTAAGAATTTTGCAAGGGACTTCTGAAACTCAGCAATAATTGTAGATGTAAGTCATACAAAAGGATTTGAATATACATTTGTCTGAAGAAGATATGAAAAAAAAGCCAACAAGCAAATGAAAGATGGACAACATCACATCAATAAGGAGTTGCGAAGCAAAACTGTGATGTCACTAATGTCTGTCATAATGAACACTATAAAAACACTATAAAATACTATAGTGCCAAGGATGTTGAACATCTTTACATATACCAAACAATGGATATCCAACATGCTATCACTGCTGTGCTGTGAGTGGGGAACAGTACTATGCATCTTCAGCAAGACAAAATCGCTGCTCTTCCCAGCAACTCTGCTTCTAGATATCCATTCCAAAGAACTGACAGCAGGTTATCAAAGAGATATTTGTACATTAATGTTCATAGTTGCATTATCCACATAGCCGAAAGATGGAAGCAAACAAGCTGTCTATGGGAGCATCAGCAGGTACATGAAATGTACTAAACACATACACTCACCCTTTAAGTGGAGACTATCCTGAATAGTACAGTGTGAATGAACCTAGAGGAAAGCCAAAGTGAGAATGAATGTTTAGTGAGTGGAAAGTTTCTCTTTTCCCATAATAAAGAGAGAAGAAGAGGTGGATAATGGTGACAGTTACTCTACGACTTGAGGAATGTTTTCACTACCTGATTGCATACTTTAAAATGGTTATTGAAGACAGTTTTCAGAATTTTACTAAAATAATGATTAAAATGTCGCTGGCCTTTTCCTTAATGAAATTTACATTCCAGTAAAGGACATGGGCAAACAAAAAGCCAAAAAACAAAATGCAGCAGTGTGCTCTGAGTAAGGAAGATGTTGACAAGCAAGGAACACAAAGAGCCCTTAAGTCACCTTGTATAAAAAGGGGAATGAGACAGGTCACTCTTACGTGATCAGTTTAGAGGAACAGATAAAATTATAGTTACATAGGTACCTATTTAATCACCAACATTCTAAGTACTGTGAAATATGTCTATAGTAAATGAAGAGAATGTGTAAAAAGACATTTTAGCCCAGAGTCTAAGAGAAGATATCTCTAAGACACTAACATGCAAACTGGAAGCTGAAAGTTATTGAAATCGCATTTTGGTTGGTTGTGATTTTCTGTAGTGCTGTCTGTCTGTGACAAAGAGACATTTCCTCAATGAGGAATAAAACCCACATTTATCTGTGACCATAAGGGTAAATGTTTATAGATTGTTGTTAAGAATTAGATTGATTTAGCAAATTAATGGTTGTAGATTCTCCTTCAATAACTTTGACTTCACTGGCAATGAGTAGTGGAGCCCAATCACAACAGCTACTTCTATAAAACACTTCTACACTTATGGTTCAGGGAACACTGCAGAAGGGGGGGACAGAAAGATCGTAAGAGCCAGAGGATCAGAGAGTTGGTAATGAGATGGTATCCACTACTAATATCAGAAGCAACACCTCTCAAGTCTTACCAACATTTCTGAACAAATATGATCTGAACAAGGAAGACACCAATGGACATGTCAAACTGGATGGGGAAAAAGCCCCCCTAAGGCAATCAGATGGCCTTCACAATGAAGAGATTCCCTTTGGGTGAAGCTTCCAAGCAAAACCAAAACCAAAGGCCAAACAGCAACAGAAAGAGAAAATATCACCCAATTAGCTCATGATGCCCATCATGAACTGACTGCAGAAGTTGAGGCAGTTAACTGAAGTTCTCCATTGTGCTTTCTCTTCAAGGCTGCACTCCCAATGATAGACCTGTCCATGGCTGAAACTGTAACTTTGCTTTTCTACTGTAGACACTTTAATATCATGGGAAGAATAATAGTTGAATCTATTAGAAATGGTTTACCCTCTAGCTGTTTGTTTGTTTATTTATTTAGTTAGTTTACATTCCAATCACCTTCCCCCTCCCTCCCCTCCTCTTAGTCCCACCCTCCCACCTACTTCCCCAATACTTCCACATACCTCCACCCCACCCCCGCAGCCAGTACCTACCCACTCCGGCACATCAAATCACTCAGGACTAAGAGCCTCCTCTTTCACTGAGTCAAGATAAGGCAGCTCTATTAGGAAAATGAGCTCCAGAGGGAGGCAACAGCATCTAAGTCCAAGATAGACCCCTTTCAGATTGTTAAGGGATGCACTTGAGGACCAAGCAGCCACGTGTAATAGGCCTAGGACAAGATCATGAAAGTTCTTTGGTTGGGGCTCAGTCTCTATGAGCCTCCTTGTGTCCAAGTTAGTTGGCTATGTGGGTCTTCTTGTGGTGTTCTTAATTCCTCCAGTTTCCTCAAACCTTCTCCTAACTCTTCCTCAAGATTCTCTGATTTTAGCCTAAAGTTTGGCTGTGGGTCTCTGCATCTGTTTCAATTATCTGCTGGATAAAGCTTCTTGGATAGCTGTAATGTTGGGTTCCTGTCCAGATCCCTCACTTCATCCACTTCAGGTGTCTATTTTATCTCCCCTAGTTAGAGGGATTAAGCATCATCCCTTAAGACATCCTTGTAGCATGGTTATCTGGTAGGTACTGGCTAGTATCTGCTTATGAGTGAGTAAATACCAAGTGTGTCTTTTTGGGTCTGCATTAGCTTACTCAGGATGATTTTTTTCTGGTTCCATTCATCTGCCTGCAAATTTCATGGTGTCCTTGTTCCTGACAGTGGAATAGTATTCCATTGTGTAGGTGTATCACAATTTTTTTTATCCATTCCTCGGTTGAGGGGCATCTGGGTTTTTTTTCCAGTTTCTGGCTATTACAAATGAAGCTGTTATGAACATAGTTGAGGAAATGTCCTTGTGGTTTGGTGATTCATATTTGGGGTATATGCACAGGAGTGATATAGCTGGGTCTTGAGGTATAACTATTCCCAATTTTCTGAGAAAGTGCCAGATTGATTTCCAAAGTGGTTGTACAAGTTTGTACTCCTACCAGCGGTGGAGAAGTGTTCCCTTTTCTCCACATCCTTGCCAGCCTGGAAGATAAATCAGAGTGTCTCTCAAACTTTTAAACTTCAAATCACAAATGATCTTTACATATTTAAGTCCCCACATTTACATTTAACATATAATAAGCAAAAATATCCAAACTCATTCCAGAAATAAGAGGCAAAAAGCTGTCTTGAAAATTGTCAGCGACTGGAATGTAGAAGTCTGCCTTTTGTAAAATTGGTTTTTCTGAGAACATGTTTTAGAACTAAATGCAAAACAGTCAATTAAAACACTTACGTGTATAAATATTGTATAGAAACTAGAACTGTCTATTGAAGAAGAAACATGAAAGCTAAAATGTATATAAAAACAGGAAAGTTTCCATGGGTCTGTAAGGAAGCTCTGTGATCTACAGTATTAGTCAAACTTGAACAACTCTGTGGATGGCAGTGAACATTTTATAATCATTGCTTGACCAAACTACTGGAGCAAAAATGAGCAAGTTTTGCACACAGGAAATTCAAGTATATTAATTTGTATGGACAAAGCTTGAATTTTGAGAGGGTTGTTACTCTGTGTTGGTATCAAGGACATATGCAGAGAGATACCTCCCTAGAAACCATACAGAAATCATACATTTCTCATCCACAGTTGTTAGGCGCCGTCACCTCCTGAAAATAGGTGCTTAATGACTATTCCATCTTACATCTGTTCAATAAGGTTTTAAAATGATCATTTGTAGGTTTCATGCAAGAACATTTGAACAAATGCTTAGATTTTAATTATACAAGTTCGGAGATTTATTTTTTCTTTTATCTTCAGAAGTATATGGTGTTGGTGGGTTTCAAAGGTAAAAACTAATCTGCACAGTTGGGGTGCTCTGTGCCATCCAAAGATCATAAAATTAATGAGGTCAACTTGAAAGAGGCCACATTTTCTTGAACTAGCTGAATTTAAGCAAAAATAACTGGTTTTTATGGATTCTTAAAACATTTTTATTACAGTTATTTAATTTTATAATACTAGTCTAAACATTAGTTGAAATATCTCTTTCCCTGTCCCTTTTTTCCTCTCTTCTCCTCCCTCCTTGCTTCTTATTCTCCTTCCTTTCCTTCTTTCCATTTGCAAAACATTTTTTAATTTTAATTCTTCCCTCATACATTACATCTCGACCACTGTTTCCCCTCCCTTCACTGCTCGAAGTCCTTCCCCCCACTTCCTCTCTTGCACAGATCAACTCCTCCTCTGTTTCCCTTTAAAGAAAATAAAATACAGGCCTCCCATCATGAATATCCATTGAACATGGCCTAACAAGATACAATAAGACTGGTTATAAGCTCGCATATCAACAGCCAGACACGGTAATCCATTAAGAAGAAAAGAGTCCCAAGTTCAGACAAAAAGTCAGAGATACACACACATTGTTGGGAGATCTGTTAGAACACATAACCATAAGGTATATGCAGAGGACCAAGCTCAGATCCATACAGGGTACATGGTTCCTGCTTCAGTCTCAGTGAGACACTATGAGCCCTGCTTAGTTGACCCTGTATCCACTGTTCTAATGGTGTCCTTGACTCCCCAGTTCCCATAATCCATCCTTCCTCTTTTCGGGGTTTCCCTGGCTCTGCCTAGGGTTCGGCTGTGGGTCTCTGAATCCACTGCCATCTATGCTAGATGACACCCCTCTGATGACAATTAGGCTATGCAATGAAAGCAATCTATGAGCATGTCTATGAGCATAACACAATATCACTAGGAATCATTTCATTAACATTTTTTGTCATTTGTGTTTGGTTCTATCCTGAATATCTGGGTTATCCTGCCTCTGGTTTACAGTCATTCAGGCAATGTCAGGGGTGGGCTGTCTCTCATGGCATAGGATGCAATTTGGACGACAAATAAGTTCATCACTGTCACGAGTTCTGTATCACCATTGCCTAAGCACATCTTGCAGGCAGAACAGATTACAGATTAAAGTGTTGTGGTTGGATTGATGTCCCAGTCCCACTGCTAGGAGCCCCGCCTTGTTATAGAAGAAGGCAGGTTCAGGTTCCACATCATCCATTGTTAGGAGACGTCACTATGGCTATTCTCATAGATTCCAGGAAGTCTCCACTACACCAGGTTTCTACATCACCACCTAAATGCCCCCAATTCCATCATTTCTCCCAGTACTATCTCCATTCATCACTCCCACCTACCACATGATCCCTCCTGTTGCCATCCCCACCCATTCCCAGTCCACCCTCAAAATATATGCTCCTTCCTCTTCCAATGGAGAGCTATGCATCCCCACTTGAGCCCTCCTTGCTATGTAGCATCTCTGGGTCTGTGAATTGTAGCTTGACTGTCCTTTACTTAACAGCTAATGTGAATACATATATACCATGTTTGTCTTTCTGGGTCTAGGTTACCTCAGTCAGGATGATCTTCTCTAGTTCCATCCATTTGCCTGCAAATTTTATGATGTCATTGTTTTCAGCAACTGAATAATACTCCATTGTGTAAATGCACCACATTTTCTTTATCTACTCTTCTGTTGAGGGACATCTAGGTTGTTTCCAGTTTCTGGCTATTACAAATAAAGCTTCAGTGAACATGTTGAACAAGTACCTTTATGGTAGGATAGATCAACTTTTAGGTATATACCCAAGAGTGCTATAGCTGGGTCTTGAGGTAAGTAGATACCAAACTTTCTGAGAAATCACTATATTGATTTCCATAATGGCTATATTAGTACTGTTGTCAGCAATGGACTAGTGTTACCCTTGCTCTATATCCTTGCCAGTATGAGCTTTCACTAGTATTTTTTATCTTAGCCATTCTGACAGGTGTAAGATGGAATCTCAGAGTAATTTTGATTTGGATTTCCCTAATGACTTAGAATGCTGAATATTTCTTTGTGTTTTTCAGCAACTAGAGGTTCCTCTTTTGAGAATTCTCTGTTTAGATCTGTACTCCATTTTTTAATTAGATAATTTGGTTTGTTGATGTCTAGTTTCTTGAGTTAATTACATACTTTGATATTAACCCTCTCTCAAATATGGAGTTGATGAAAACTTTTTTCCATTCTGTAGGCTGCCATTTTGTTCTATTGATGGTGTCATTTTCTTCACTACTATAGCTCTGCAGTACAGCTTGAAATCAGGGATGGTGATATCTCTGGAAGGTCTTTAGTTTTGTTTGTTTGCTTGCCTACTTGCTTGTTGTTCTATATAGAGTTGAATTTTGTCCTTTCAGGGCCAATAAAGTATTGTATTGGAATTTTGATGGTGATTGCATTGAATCTGTAGATGCTTTTGGTAGGATGGACAATTTTACTGTGTTGATCCTACCTATCTATGAGCATGGGGGATCTTTCCATCTTCTGATATCTTCTTCAATTTCTTTCTTCAGAGGTTTGAAGTTCTTATCATACAAGTCTTTCACTTGCTTGGTTAGAACTAACCAAAATAATTTACATTAAACCAATGCTTCTCAAATTGAATGGAGAGAAACTCAAAACAATTCCACCAAAATCAAGAAGAAAACAAATCTTTTCACTCTCTCCATATCTGTTCAAAAGAGTAAGTGAAGTTCTCATGGGAGTAATAAGACAACTAAAAAAGATCAGCATCATTATTGGCAGATGATATGATAAAATATATAAGTGACCCCAAAAATTCTACCAGTCAACTCCTACAGCTGATAAACCCCTTTAGTGAAGTGGCTGGATAGAGATTAACTTAAAAAAAAATCAGTAGCCCTCTTATAAACAAATGAAAATGACTAAGAAAAAATAAGAGAAACAGTGTCATTCACAATAGCCACAAATGATATAAAATACAAAATTTATAGCTCACATCCAAACGTACTTGTACAGGAACATACCAGTTTCAAGATTTTTTTAGATGTCTTAGGATGAAACTAGACTCAAACTTTTTTGTGATTCTGAAATATGTTCTTCTGTTTCCAAATTTATTTTTAAAACTTTTGTATGCTTAGTTAAGAATCACACTTCTTAAAATCTCAGTTCTTAAAAATATAGAACAAACAAGAAAATAAACAAAAATATTAATTTTGACCAAAAACTTTACTTTTATAAATTTAAAGAGCAATTAATTCAGTTATTTTATTGATGCTGAATTGTTTCCCATAAAATTTAAAGAGATAATTATCTAGAAACTTTATTTAAAAATCTCAGTCTTGTTTAATAAAATTCCTATTGTTAATACTAATAATAAGAATGTTTTAATGTAGGGGTTAGATAAATTAGATTTAGAAAATATATAGGGGTTTCTGATACTGTCTCTTAATTTGGGACATGAAGAGCATTATCAGCATGAAGTCAGGAAAGACTTAATAGACTGAAAAACAAGGTTGAAGTCAGGAAAAACAGGAAAGACTCAATAGACTGAAAAACAAGGTTGAAGTCAGGAAAAACAGGAAAGACTTAATGGACTTGAAGAAACAAAGTATCTGGCCTGACATTGTTTTCAGCTGCTAAGTGGGCAGAGCCCAAATTAAGCTGAAACAGAGTTCCTCCTATTTAAGGACAGTGCATGGAGCCCAGAGAGGGAAGAGGCCCTTGATGCTAGAGATCTCCAAGAGTCCTGCTGAAAAAAGGGCTGGCCATTGATGGCCAGCTCTCTCCCTGAAGCAGAAAGAAGCCAATGAGCAAAGAAAGCCTGAGCAAGACACCAAAAGGCCAAGGACTGGACCCTGTGGCTCAGCTTTTGCCTAGAGGGGTTTGATCTGTCCAAACAGTGGCCTAAAGGAAACGGTGCCTGGCTTTAAGGACTGAGGCAGAGCAGCTGAGTTCCTGATTCAAAAGAAGTAAGTTGGCCTGCAGACGGCTGGGGTCTCCCACAGAGAAGAAAGCATGAAGCCTTATTTAAGGTGAGACTGCAATAACCAACTTACCCTGACGAACCTGCATCTGAGAGATCCAGAAAAAGGACTGCTAAGTGTGTTAAAGAATCTACAACAAAGACTGTGTTCCTGACGACTGAGGACCTGCCCCAGAGACTGTATCATTCTAAAAGGTTATGAAAGTAGTTGTTATAATTATCAATAGGTTTAGTGGATAGGTTAAAGGGGTTGTAAGAGTTTATAGGATTAATAGTTAAGAAATTGTTGGTGTTTGTTATAAGTGAATTTAGTAATAAATAAATAAGTATTAAATAATAATTTAAAAGTTCGGTTACATTTTAAAGTATGCCATCATAATCATGGTTCTTCCTTTATCTCTAAATTTTTGGTCATCCTTCTATTCCTAAAATTGTGTTTTGGCATCAATTATGCTTCTGGGCACTCAGAAATACAGTTAAAAACAATGTTCCAACTTAGAGAAACATGACTCCTAAACATCAAGCTGCAGTTTTCACACATACACACATATGAATACACACACATACACATATGTATACATGTACATATACATTTGATACATGTGATACATATGTGTATGTATATATGTACATATGTATATGTGTTATTTTGGAAAATTGTTAAATTATTTGTTCAAATGTCAGAATAAATATATTATTTGTCATGTGTGGTAGGCATCAAATGTATCTTTTATTCATCTGAATCAGTTGTCTTGGAGACTTACTGCCTCCAACTGCTAACCTAGGGCTGGCCCTGGAAGCTTCTAGTCTCCTTACAACCTAATCTGGACCTAGAATTTTTTCAGCATCTGAAACTTACTGCTGAATAATCTCACCCTTTCTAGCTCTTTCTGAACTCTGACTGGTTGGCTCAACCCAGCTGCTCTGCTTCAAACTCCTTTCCAAGCTGACTGATTCAGTCTGGTTTCTCTCTTAGCCTCTAACTGAATTGCTCTGCTTGGCCTCAAACTAACTCTAGCAATCTGTACTAATCTTCTGGCTCCTTCTCATTCTCTGACTCACTATCTTCACCTGCAACTAGTTTGTTCTCTCTCTGCAATCTGTCTCTGTACAACTCTTCTGGTAAGACTGCCTTTTCTCTTTCCCTCTGCTTTGCTCTCTCAAGTCCTCTCTCTTTCCTCTCTATTATCATGATGGTTGAGCTCACCCTATCTCTGGCTCATTCTGTCAAATCACTCTCTGATTCATCACTTTGTCTATCTGTCAATTAAACATCACTTTGAAAAGTGGGTGTTTCCTTCTACAAACTAACATTTTCTACATTGTTTTGGATTAAAGATGTGTACTAAGGGCATATCTGAATCACAGTCAGGTGACACTGTACTCCAGAGAATATCTGCATTCCAGACAGATAACATAGACCTATAAGGTCTTTGATATGATCATAGTAGCCATGTAGCTGGATTAAAATTCCTCTACAGTAGGAACTGAGTTTAACATTAGGAAAAGCATATTTTTGAATGAGTGATTGGGCAACACTTCACAGGAGCTAGCTTTTTACCTCGGATTTTGGGAAAGCCTTATTGCATGTTGAGTAGTATGTGAAAGTACTGTTTACAGGGATGTTGACAGGATATAAGGGATATATTCCAGCCTGTGTGGTGGCACATGTCTGCAATCCCACCACTTAGGAAGTTGAAGCAGGAGAATTACAAGTTCAAGGCCATATGGGTTTACCATATAACTTATATGGTAAGACCTTGCCTGGAAAATTAAAGGTGAGGTGAACTTTCAATAGAAAACAAAACACAAAAGACACTGTCATTCGAAAATCTTCACCAACCCCACATCTGACAGAGGACTAATAGCCATAATTTACAAAGAACTCAAGAAATTAAATGCCAAGAAACCAAATAATCCATTCAAAAATTGGGGAACAGAGATAAACAGAGAATTCACAAAGGAGGAATTCCTAATGGCTGAGAGACACTTAAAGAAATGCTCAGCATCCTTCATCATCAGAGAAATGCAACTAAAGACAACTCTGAGATTCCATCTCACACCTGTCAGAATGTCTAAGATCAAAAGTTCATATGACAGCACATGCTGGCAAGGGTGTGGAGAAAGGGAAAAACTCCTCCATTGCTGGTGGGAGTGCAGACTTGTGCAACCACTATGGAGGTCAGTCTGGTGATATCTAAGAGAACTTGGAATAGTTCTACCTCAAGACCCAGCCATACCACTTCTGGGTATATATCAAAATGATTCCTCACCGAATCACAAGGAAGTTTCCTCATCTATGTTCATAGCAGCTTTATTTGTAATAGCTAGAAACTGGAAAAAAAATCCAGATGTCCTTCAACCAAAGAATGGATTAAAAAACTGTGATACATCTACACAATGGAATACTACTCAGCTATCAGAAACAATGAAATCATGCAATTTGAAGCCAAATAGATGGAACTAGAGAAGCTCATCCTGAGTGAGCTAACCCAGACTCAGAAGGATGCACATGGCATCTATTCACTTATAGTTGGATTTTAGCCATATAGTACAGGATATCTATACGACAACCAACGCACCAAAGGGAACATGAACACAGACTTTGTTTCCTGTCAATGAGACACTTTTCCCTAGTGGTGCTGCCTTGTAGTCCCCCCAGTGTATGAGGAGGCTCTTTGCCCTCATATGATGCTGAACTTGGGCAGGGACTGTTATGTAGGGACACTCCACTCCAGAGGAGTGGGATGGAAGGGATAGGGGGTAGAGGGCGGGAGGGCAGGACTGGGAAGGGTGGAAAGAGGACACTACGATGAAGATGTAACTGGAAGTAATAAATAAATTTAAAAAAGAAAACAAAACATAAAGAACCAAGATTTTTACTACAAGACCAACTCATAAATACAGCAAAGAAATGCAAACTGGATCAAGCTAAGAAATGAGAAAGACCTAAAAAAGACTAAATAGTTAAAATGCCAACATAAAGTGGACAGGACCCACAGCTAGCAGAGTAGTTATTATTATGTGATTGATGATAGAGGACGGAGTCAATTGTCTTTGGGAATGTAGCCACTGCTGGAATGTCTACACCTCAAGTGGATGGCTGTCTTAGCTAGGGTTTCTATAGAGATACCATGACCACAGAAACTCTTACAAAGAAAAACATTTAATTGGAGTAGCTTACAGTTCAGAGGTTTAGTCCATTATCGTCATGACAAGAAGCATGGTGGAATGCTGGCAGACAGACATGATGCAGCAAAAGGAGCTGAGAGTTGCACATATGCATCTGCAGGAAACAGGAAAGAATAAGAGCCACTAGATGTGGTTTAAGTTTTTGAGAATTTAAATCCACCACTAGTGACAAACTTCCTTCAAGAAAAGTACCTAACCCTAACCCTAACCCAAACTCACATCTCCTAATACTGCCACTCCCTATGAGCCAATAGGGACCATTTTCTTTCAAAGTTCAACAGTGGCCCCATAGCCATGTGCATGTGGACAGTACTAATTGGAATCAATAGATTATTGCCCAATATATATATATATATATATATATATATATATATATATATATATATGAAGTTTAGAAGGAGATCTATTGGGAGTACTCATGGCCTAGGGGAAGTTGGAATGGAGAAATAGAGGTGGATATTCAAGATACCTATGCTGTATACAAGCATGAAATTTTCAAACAAGTATTAAAATACTATTTAATTTTTTTAAATGGGTTGGAAGGATAACAACCAAATTTTGAATGAACATTCTAATGGATAAAACACTGAGTGACAATTTATTTCAAAGGTGTTTGTTTATGGCTGGGAGATATGAGACATATTCCATTTCTATTAATTTTTTTAAATGTATTATTTTAGTAAATTTGCTAGGTATTCTTCAAAGTCACAAGAGTTCATTAAATCATATAGTCTTCTTAGATATAGTACATTAGTACAATAAACAATGTTTAATTATAAAAGTAAACATTTTACATGAATGATATATACACATATGTATAATCTTACATTTGTATATGTAGACACATGCTTGGGGTAAATTTGAAATTATTTAAACAAAATGTACATTAATTATAAGCAAAAATATGCAATGCAATTAAAAATTATGAACAAGCAATGAAGTGAACAGAAAAATCTAAACTCTTATATAACAACATTACTTTGTTAGCAGGCTAACCCAAGGACTTCACTAAGGTGCTCAAGCTGAGTACATAAATGATGGAAACAATGTTCCAAGAAGAGGGAAGCCCTGTTTACAGATTTAGAAGGAGGAATCCAGAGTTAGTTCCTAGACAAGTTGGCTTTGATGTATCTTTGAGATATTCATCTGGAAGGGTTAAGCAGATAGATAGAAATATGGATCTGTCAGTCAAAGCAATATCAGAAATCCTGGGCTTAACATCAAAAGTCCCTATCAGATTGTCATAAACATGGATGCTACTCAATAGCAAGATAATTTACAATAGGAGAGATCTGTGAACAAGCCTTGAACTCCTGTGGTACTGGAAGCTGAGTGTAGATGATGTGAAGGTACAGAAGACAGACCAGAAGTATAAGAGTTAAAAGAAAGATGTTGTATGGAAGTAAGGAGAGGCACAGCAGTGGTTAATACTATTGAATATTGCTTGGTGACAGGTAGAACAGAATCTCCAAATGCCTGCGATTGGAGTAGTTACAAGATAAATGTTGATGACTCTGACAGAATTTCAGGGGAAAAGGTACAAATAACCACGGTTATTGACAGCTTAGAACTTCGTGGGAGAGGACTTCACTTAAGTGTTAAGAGACACAGCCCCATTTTAAACACTCAGTAAAATTGATGAGTTTTAATAAAAGTAGTTTAAAAGGACAATTATATGGTGAATTGTGTAAAGTGTGGGGGGTGTGTATGTGTGTGTGTGTGTGTGTGTGTGTGTGTGTGTGTGTGTGTACAACCTTTTACTGTTTAAAGAAACAATGATAATTAAGTTTTAACCATCTTCCAATATCACTTGAGGAAGATGGTAGAAATTTAAAATGAACAAATGCAACAAATAGATAAACAAACAAACAAACAAAAATGGAGCTCAAAAGAAGGTCTACGAAATTGATAAGGTTGGCTATCTTACAAATGAAAATGAATGTGCTAAAAGAATTTTGTTTTTCAGGGATCCTACACTTTGGAGAAAAATCAAGTACTTAAGTGGCTGAAATCTATGCTTGAGAAAAGAGACCTACTCCTAAATATGAAATCTGGACATAAGGACATGGAAAATCTTCAAGACAATGGTGAATGTGGAAAGAAGATTGACAAAACAATGTGCAAAATCTTTTCGATTGTACTGTCTGCATTCACCAGCATCCCAGGGCTGTTTTATCAAACTAAACAATCCACTTTCCTTTCTACATATTTGAGAAATTGAGATGACATTCTCCTGCTGTTTTCCACACCCTCCATTGTGGGTTTAAAGAAAATCATGATTAAAAAGAAAAGGTCAAAAAATGATGGAAACAAATAGAAAGTAAAATATCACTCTAAATCTCCCAGGCTAGAAATAATCACCATTAATTTTAGAAAATTTAATTTAAGTCATTTCTTTTGACTGAACATGAAGATTGTAATGATGAAAAGGCCAGTGCTAAAGAACTTGTCTGAACAATCTATTGGACTCTTTCTTGGTGGTTAGATAAACACAGATTACAAATGTTTTAATGGGATTTGGGGAGAAAACAATCACACCATATAAATTATTTTAACTTAATTATTATTTTAATTTGTGTTTTGTATTGAGAATTGAAAGGTAAAATAAAAAGAGAATATTAATTACATAAGAGTTTCAGTATGCAGTAGTTCCTGAAATAAATAGCTCTATTATTTTAATAAAGATACAATAAAATATTTTAAAAGTTGTATTCTTTTATCTCCTGCAAGTTGACTGGAAGATGTGTGTGTGTGTGTGTACATATATGTGTTTATAAATAGTATAAAAGTAGAATGGAGATATTAGGGGGGAAGAAGACAAATGGGAAGGAGAGAGAGATATGATAATGAGGAACAAATATGAGCAGAATATTTGGTGCACATATATGGAAATAAATACCTATGTTTATTGAAAACAGGAAAATATTATTGATGTAAATTCTTTCTGTATTTAAAGGGACTAAAGATTCATATGTCATAATATTTTTAGCTACCCTTTAAGACTTGGAATTAATTTCTCTATTTTTCCCAGTTTATTTGCTATTGTCTAGCTTTACTCAAATATAAATGAAGCTAACTACCTGCTGAAAAGATAGGTGGAAGGAGAAGAAAGAGCTGAAAAGAGAATTTCAAAGACTGGCCTAATTTGTGATCTCAACACTCTTACACCAAATGAATTGATCCCATTTCCCTGAACTCAGACCTGTTCTTGGTGTTGAGGTAATCACTGTGACTCATAGGGAATAGCCTAGCTTAAATCTCCTTGTAACACTGCCTCCAGGCAGGAGGTAGAGCTGTTATCAGTAACAGGGAGAATCCATTTGGTTCCCACATCTGTGCCACCTCCCTTACCATCCCATGCTATTAGCAATCTATAAAGAGAGTCTGTTCTTTTCAGCACCCACTATACCCCATGAAACCTGACACTTTTAATCAAAGAATCATTGTAGATGACTTTCCAGACTGTAACATTTACTTTTGGAAAATCCATACCCATTAATGTTCAGCAAGGCATACGTCATCTCTCAACATCTTGCCTTGTTTGGGCCCCGATTTCATTTCACTTGGTGGATGTGCAAATAGTTCATAGTTTTGACATTATACCGATTTCTTTGTTTTCTTTTACCTGGAAGTTATGATAGCTTCATTTCAAAGATTAGTGCCACTAGTGGATGGATAAAAGCACCTCCACTCTACAACCTTAAACCTGAATTCCACCTGTACTCTTTTAAAAAGTGATTCAACAATCTAACACCTTGATAATGATGCAAGGATATTATTCTGTTGTTTCCTAAAACAATCTCAGAGTTTGAAAAACAAAACAAAATGAAAACAACAACAGCAAAAGGAAAAGTCAGTTCTGAAACTGATCCCATACTGGTGCATGTAGAAAACTAATGAGAAAGATCAGCCAAGATTTAGAGAGTTATCCTGGCATGATTAAAATAGAAGAATTTCAGATGGATCATTTCTAAAGTGATATTTGTGAACAATGAAGGCCACGAACCCTTTCATCTATTTGATTTTAAGTACCTGTCCTAACACTGTCTACTACTTGCTATAATAAGGGGAAAAAGTTTCTGCCTGAAAGGTTTTATCCCTTAAAACCCATTTTGTTCCTCAGTCTGACCCAGCAGTGAAGTCAAAATGACAAATTTGTGACATCATAATAATTTTTTTCCTCCAGGAACAAACTGTGAAGCCATTACCACAGGATGGTGACTTCACTGCGGGATCAAACAGAGCAGCTGGCTAGAAAAGAAAGAGGGGGCATTCTTATTCAAACACACATAGATCTTCAATAATAACCAGGGAAATTCAGAAAATTACTGTCAGAGTAAATTGCATTTTGTGTAAATGCCAACTCCTTTCAAGTCTGCCCCAGCATGATCATCCTTCTTACATAGTGTTGCTGCCTTTTCTCCTAAGGGACCTTTGGCAGAGCCTACTTTTATGTTTCATGTATCATTAAAATGACTTAAATGAGTAGGAATAAGGCATACCTGGCATTTATTTTTAATTATTTACATAAATAAAGAGATATTCTTATTTTGTGCCTACTGGTGCTCATAAAATATTTTTTATTTTATGCTCATGTTTGTATCAAGCCCTGAACAGGTAAGATCTGTGCATTCTTTAGCTCAGCAAGGCAAAAAAGCTTAAGTTTTGGTCTATAGGAGGTCTTTGAAAAGAGATGGTTTTCTAATAATTATTGTTTGCGTCTCGGTTCTATGTATACTGTCTATAAGAGGTATCATGGCTAATTCCTGTTCTTTGCTTTTGAATGAGTTTGACATACATGACAAAAATCCGTAATCTCTCAAGGAAACATGAAGAATGCCAAATGAGCAATACATACCACACATGCTAAGTTCAGAAGAGAATGTTATGCCTGGGAAGGCTGTGGGAACTGAGATTTTAGTCCCAGTTGTTGTCCCCCTCATAGTTATGCTGTCCTCAGCTATAAAGTAGGTAAAATCAGTACTGTCCTCCCAGGATAGATGCAAACTGTAAATGAGCAGTGGACAGAAAGCACTTAGGAAAATGCCTTCAATAGATGCAAGAGCAAAAATGAGCTTTATTTTTCTGATAATATTAATGAAATTAGACTTTAGCATTTTAAGCAAAATAATTTAGAAGGCAAAAATCTAGGACAAGGTAATTATTCTGAGAATTCTCAAAAGAGATAATTGAATAGATCCATGCATTAGATTTTGGGAATATAATTAAATTAGTTTATTGGAAGGTAAGTGTCAAAGAAAGGAGAGAAAAAATAGGATTAAAGCAATAGACTGCGATGAAATTGGAAAACATGTCAATCAGGCTACGTTTAGAAGTTCAGTTATATTACTTATGTAATATATTAGAATATGTGGTGGAAAGCTATTATTTACCAGAACGTCATCTAAGAAATAAAAATATGATAATGAATGAGATAGAATTTGCAGCCAAATGGATGGAACTAGAGAAGCTCTTCCTGAGTAAACTAACCCAGACTCAGAAGGATGCACATGGCATCTATCCACTTATAATCTGATTATAGCCATATAGTACAGGATAACAATACTACATCCAATGCACCAAATGGAACAGGAACATAGACTTTGTTACCTCTCAATGAGATGCTTTGCCCTAGTGGTGCTGCGTTGTAGGCCCCCATTGTATGAGGAGGCTCTGGCCCTCATATGACTGCTGAACTGGGGCGGGGAACAGATATGTAGGAACACTCCACTCTGGAGGAGTGGGATGGAAGGGATAGGGGTTAGAGGGTGGGAGGGCAGGGCTGGGAAGGGTGGAAAGAGGACACTGTGATGGAGATGTAACCTGAAGTAATACATAAACCTAAAAAAGAAAAGAAAAATACCTATCTCTCTAGAACTTATAATGAGCCAAGAAAAGATAAGGATGGCACTCAGCAAGAATATAATATGATATGATTTGTCCCTTGGAATGACTAATTACATAGTCATAATATGATGAAACAAAGTCACATGGAGACTAGAAAATTCTAATACCATGCTACTGCAATGACCCAGGGATGATGACAGACAATGGAATAGTAAACTGGCAGCAGTGAGATTAGTGGAAAATAAATGCTAATTTGTGAAAGATGAGAAAGAAACAACTCATGGTAATTAGAAACTGATTGCAAAAATGCTAAAGTTCAGAAGAGATTCTATTCTGATCTTAATAGAGTACTCAAGAAAAAATAGTAGACTAATTCTCTGGGAAATTTGTGAACTTTCTTCTTTACTTCCATCCTTTCTTCTTTTCCTTCCTAGTTTATTAGCAATGATGACTGAAGATGTGAATATGTAAAACATCTAAAAACATCAAAAGAAAATTAAAAGGGTGTGGAAAACTACCACATCTTAGGGTCTCATAGAGAAGGATGAAAATGAAACAGTTAATAAATCAGAAAAGTTAAAATACATACAGCAAACTAGTATATTGTCATAGATAGGTTGGGAAGAGTTTTCTGGTGGAGAAAGTGGTCATGTATTCTAAATGAATCAAACAGCAAAAAAAAAAAAAAAAAGTGGATCACAAAAGTACTGTTCAAAATGACAAATGAAGAAGATAGGTTAAGCCATTTAGGTGAGACATCTAACAAAGCTGTTCAGTTGAAGAACATGGTAACCCTAGATAGACCACACTCTCTACTTCCTTGGCTCTCAATCCAGAAAAGTTTTATTGCTATGACAGACAAGCAGAGAGTTATCTGTGCCTTTCCCTGCTTTTAGATGTAATTCTAATCAACTGTTTCAAAAGCAATTGGTCTCCATTGCTGACTGACTAAACAGCAGATGGCTCCTAGTATAGCCAACACCTTCATGAAGAATAGGAGGGATGCTTCTTAATGGTGTCAACAAGATGTCTTATCTTTAAAATTGGATCATGTGGTTAATTTTAGTTTATTTTACTCAGATTTCTTCAGTCTGCAAGGGACTGGAATTATATTTAAGGGAAAATGTTAGATGGAATCTTGAACCAACTCTGTTCCATCTGTACAGGATTCTAACAGGATTTCCCTTCTTGTCCTAGATAGATTTATGGATGAACTCCTCTATCACCAGACTTGTTTTTTTATTAAAGATGACAGAAATCTACAGCTGTCAATCAGTAATGGGGTAGTTTTCTTTCATTACAATCAACTCCACAGTGTGTTCCTTTGTAAAATCCCAGGGGTAAATAAATACATAAAAAGATACGGATCTGCAGTCAGCTTCCGTGAGGCTGTCAAATGTACAGGCTGATCTCTCTCTAACTCTATCTATCTATCTATCTATCTATCTATCTATCTATCTATCATCTATCTATCTTTCTATCTCTATCTCACTATCTCTCATACACCCACACATTTGAATTAATGAATTAATGTACATAGTTCTGGGATGTTTGAGTCTATCAAGAAAAGATTAAAAATTCTCTTACCTTTGTTATCCTTTCAAATTGTATCATCACAAAGCACATTTGAATGGCTCCATAAGATCTGTATACTCACTGAATGATACCCATAGCACTACTTCTGAAAAGCCCTTAAGACTTAATGATGGAGGATTAGAGCATTTGAGAGATGTTGTGTCCATTAAGTCACTGAAGACTTCCAGTCCCAAAATATTTTTCAAGCAATAAATATTTGTGCATATTATGAGTCCGACAGATAAGCACAGGCTGAACTTTGCTATTTTCTTTTACTTTGATTTCATAACAATGAGATGTTCTAGACTGTTTGCCGTTATCTATGTCTTATGACCTTTTTCACTTCCTATACTGGAATAACCTATTCAATAGTTAGCAAATCCCACGGCTCTTTTACGTCTGTTCACAGGATCATATTAACAGCAGTGTTCCAAAAGAAAACTGGTGCCCACTGTTGCTGGTGAACTTTTATGAATAGGAGTTATCATGAATGTCCATATAGCTATGAATTTTATAAAAGAATTATGGAAAGACCACATGGCATCTTGTCTACAATTCAGTCAACCATGAAAAATAACACCCCAGAGAAAATATGTAAAATAAATAAGTTCATCTCTACAAAATATGTCAATATCAATCTGGTTCTGATTCTATTTCTGTAACAACTATGGAAGTTCACTTGCCACCTGAAATGGAAAAAGCAAGCCAACAATACTTAAAACCAGAAGATTCTTGACTTAAGCTCAAAGTATACTAAGATGGCAAAATATGCAAAAAGTATTTTCTAAAGTCTCCTTCGTAAAGGGTGTGCTAGCTTCCTGTCTAATCTACTGACTATCCAAGCCATGTTGACTCCTTTCAGCCTATTTTCACACTGAAGTAACTAGATAACAAAGTAGTAAGTAATGACAATTTAATGATTTAAATTTCTCCTGGGTATTTTAAAGAAATAGAACCTGCATGTGCACAACGACATAAAAATATACGAACTCCAAGACCATCTTGGTAAGGTAATAAGTATGAATGGATGAGGAAAAAAAGAAAGAAGAATGAGATTGATGAAAGTTTAGGAAAAAGATGAAGTAGAAGATGTGCGTTGGGTCATGTCAGGCCAGTTGTATGGATGAATGATGGTCAGTAAGTAGTAGACTAAACTCAAAATATGAGAGGTTATTTAGAATTTAGATGTGGTTAGAAATAGAATATTGTGTATAAACATCACTTTCTCTCCTGGTCTCTGTCTCTGTCTCTCTCTCTGTCTCTCTCTCAATGTCTCTCTCTCTCTCTCTCTCTGTGTGTGTCTGTGTGTGTGTGTATGTCTGTGTGTGTGTGTGTGTGTGTCTGTGTGTGTGTGTGTGTGTGTGTGTCTGCTATATGGTGGTGATGTGATAAGTGATAAAACAAAATTGGGACTAGTTTGGATATATGGACACAGAAAGAGCAAATTAAAGGGGGAAACAAGGTAGGAAATAATTCTGCATAAAGTACTTTGGAAGATGAGTACTTTAAACGTGATTCGTTGAGTGACTGTTTTTAAAAATGAATTCACCGATTTAGAAGCCTGTTTGTGTGATTTTCTTCAGTGACAGCCTTGCTCCTCAATCCTGTTACCACAATAGTTGCTTGAGCATTTTTTAAAGTTTTTTTATTAACTCAAGTTACATCTCCATCACAGTCCCCTCTGCTTCTCCTGGTCCCCCCCCCCCCCCCCCTATCCCATTTCCCACCTATCCTACTCCTCTGGTGTGCGATGTCCCATTATCAGCCCCCCTTAGTTCATCAGTCATATGAGGCCTAAGAGCTTCCTCTTGCACTGGGGACCTATATGGTAGTTCCACTAGGATGAAGTATCCCACTAACAGGTAACAAAGTACATGTTTCTGTGTCTTTGGGTCTGTTGATTGTAGGATAGTTGTACTGTACTATATGGCTAAAATCCAGTTATAAGTGAATACATCCCATGTGTATCTTTCTTGGTCTGAGTTAGCTCACTCAGGATGAGCTTTTCTAGTTCTATCCATTTGGTTGCAAATTGCAAGATTTCCTTGTTTCTGATAGCTGAGTAGTATTTCATTGTGTAAATGTACCACAGTTTTTTATGCATTCTTTGGTTGAAGAACATCTGGGCTGTTTCCAGTTTCTAGCTATTACAAATAAAACTGCTATGAACATAGTTGAGGTTTGGTGAAGAATCTTTTGAATATATATCCAGGAGTGATATGGATGGGTTTTGAGGTAGAGCTATTCCAAGTTTTCTAAAATATTGCCAGACTGATTTCCACAGTGGTTGTACAAGTTTACATTCCCACCAGCAATGGAGGAGTGTTCTTTCTTCATAATCTCGCCAGCATGTGTTGTCATTTGAGTTTTTAATCTTAGCCATTCTGACAGGTGTGATATGGAATCTCTGAGTCATCTTGAGTTGCATTTCTCTGATGATTAAGGATGTTAAACATTTCCTCCAGTGTCTTTTGGCGGTTAGAGATTTTTCTTTTGTAGATTTTCATTTAAGGTCTGTACCACATTTTTTGATTGGGTTGTTTAGTTTCTTGGTGTTTAACTTCTTCAGTTCTTTATATATTTTGGATATTAGCCCTCTGTTGGATGTGGGGTTACTAAAGATCTTTTCCCAGTGTGTAGGCTGCCATTTTGTTCTAATGACAATGCAAATTTAAGTATTGGCAGTGTTTGAGGTAGCTATTGAGACTTTTTACTGTTCCCAAGAGACATTGAAAGCCTGCATCTGAAGATGAGTGAATGGGGTATGTAAAGTGCACACTTACTGTATAGCTGTTGTGTCATGGAAGGGGATTCATGGAGCTATTTCAGAAGGCATGCATGCCATTTTAAAGCATTACAAATATAAAGCTATGGAAACTTGTTGAAAGCAAAGTTTCCCACTTCTATTTTCTTTCATCTGATAGCTGCCACCAGAAGACACTGCCCACACTTAGGGTAGTTCTTTCTATAATAACTAATGTAATCAAGACAATCCCACACAGACATGCCCACAGGCCAACCTGTGAGTAATGCAGAGTAAGGAGTGTCTGGGAGCCAGATCATGAGATGTAATTTGCTATATAATACTGGGCACAAAAAAAATGCTGAATATATGAGCAGACACAGTCCACCAGTAGAGCTATGGATGAATGAAAGAGCCGTATGATTTCATGGCAATGTTTCTAAATTTGAAGCACTGAAGTAAAACTCGGATAAAACCTGTTATCTTGATTTATAAATATTTAGACTCACGACTTTTCTAATTAGTGGTCAACTTCAGTTTGCTAGTGACTTCTAATCAGATCTGAATGTACCACTGTGGATCAGTGAATTCTAAATAAATAGGAAGCGTCCCTGAATCACAATGATGATTATATATCTGAAAATGCCTATTAGATAAGAATCTGTCTAACAAATAACTGAGAGAAATATAAGTCATACTTACCTCTGTAAGTATTTCTCAATCACAATACTTAACCATATTATTAATTAATATGAGCTGCCGATGACCTACTTTTGGAGTTTGCTATCAAGTGTAATAGGTGACCTTGAATATACTTTTCTATGAAGTGCCAAATATAAATATGCTGCTGATTGTAAGTGAATCTGACAGATAAGGAAGCTATATTTGTGTTTGTGTATGTAAATTTCTGTAAAATATCAATATTTATGCTGGTTTTATAAGATAACTTTATTCTCTCAGGGACTGAATTTGATTTATATGAAAGTCCCATACTTGGTCAGTAATTTAATCCATTCAGCTCAAAATTTACTCTTTGATAGAAGTAACAAAGAATGTGTTATGAAATAGAACTCACTAACCTCCTTGTCATTAAATTGAAATAGTTCATGGCTTTTTCTAAAACATTGTTATGGATCTATGAGCTATGATATAAAATCTGAGATTTTAAAAATGTAATTATATTTGTAGGTATGTAGCTATTTCTATTATTATTTTGAATGTGTGCAAGGCTTTAAGGTAATGAGTTTCATTATTTCTCTGTAATAGTGCTACCTGCTGTGTAAAACAGCTCTTCCATTTATTTGAAATGTCTAAAGAGATGTGAATGCTAATTGTTAATCACTTGTATTAGCACGAATGCCCAACTGAAATGTCTAAAGTAAAGCAAGTTCAGAGTGCAACACTAAGGAAAATGCAGGAGAAGAAAAGGAGAGTAAGAAGTTGCAACTCTTTAGAATCTTCAATTGGTAGGAATAGCTGAGTTTTTCCAGATAGATAAGATATAGTCCTGTCAGTACTACAAAAAAAAAAAAAAAAAAAGTGTAATTGTCTCAAACTCACTACCTGTATAAGTCATATAGGCTACAGAAAATAGTTCCAATCACTTATTTTTTACACCAGCAACATTTATTGAAGTATAATATGCATTAGCAAAATTTAGAAATGTTAATATATAAACTGATTAACTATATAGAATTGTTGTCTGTAAAAATGCAATATTTTCACCTATCCACAAATATTCTTTGCTAGTCAGCTTTTATGCAGTACCATCATTATAATTTTTTTTAATTCTCGAACTTTGTTAATATTGGAATTGTACTGAATGTATACATCTACATGGCTATGTTTTCACTATTTACATATGTAATAGTAGTATTTTGGCTTTGGTTTCATTTCTCTTGTCTAACAGAAACCTTCTGTGTGACTATACCACAATCTACTTTAGTATTCTTCTATTGATAGGCATTAGTGTCATTTCCTTTGTGAGGCTGTTGTGGTTAAAGTTAAAATATCCACTCCAATATGTCTTCTTGTGGTCATGTACATTTGTATTTCTTGGTTAAGTTAGGAACCCAATATCTATGCCACACTTAACACGTATTTGTAAAAACTTTTTATTGACTCTTTGTGAGTTTCACATCATGCACCTGACTCCCACTAATCTCCCCATTCCTTTGTATCTGCCCTCTGCCCTTGTAACCCCCCCCACAAAGAAAAATAAAAAACAAATATTAATTAATTAATTAATGAACAAACAAAACAAAACATAGAAAACATCTTGCCATAGAAGCTGTAGTGTATCACAGTGTGTCCCACAGTATACCCATTTGTCCACTCATCTTTACTTGCAGATGTTCACTGCAATGAGTCATTTGTCTGGTTCAAGGCCTCTGGCTTCTGCTACACTATTGATACTGGATCTTCCCTGGGAATCCTGCTGGTTATCCTGTCGCTGCCCTTTTTCATAGAGATCCTATAAAGTTGGCTTGCAGAACCATCCCCTTCAAGTGTTTCAGCAGTTCATAGATTGGGTAGATGTTGTGGTGAGCCAACTCAAAGCCCTGGATCTGGGCCTGGGTGGTAGCTGAATTGGTCAGCCCACGGGTTTTCCAGTATCCACACCACCAGGGCAGCCTCTCTAGCACTGCTCCTACTAACTCACCTACTGCCATTATGGTAGAGACTGGGGCAGTCCTCCTGTCTGCTTGCCCTCGGGGGCCAGCTCACCCACACTCAGGCCATCAGAACCAGCTCCACTGTTAACACATAATTTTATGAAACAGTTTTTCAAAACAATAGTGACATCTGTATTGAGAAAATTTTAATGTTGATTATAAAAAGGGAAACTATGAATTCAGTTTCACTATACCTTCTAATTTTTTCAAGATATCACAGATTAAAAATTGTAAGTGACCATTGAAGATGTTTAAATATCAGCAGATAATTCTGACTGACACAGTTAATAGCCTTACACAGCACAATATATTGGCTACCAGGATTATTCTGAAGGCAATCAATATGATAACTTGGGTATGTTACACACTTCCCTTAACTCCTTCAACAATGAAACATTTAAAAGTTTATTTTATGTATTTATTATTCAACAAATATAATTTCTTTTTTTAATGTTTATTTATTACCTCAAGTTACATCTCCATCACAGTGCCCTCTTTCCACCCCTCTCAGTTCCCCCCTCCCACCCTCTCCCCCTCACACTTCTGTCCCACTCCTCTGGAGTGGAGTGTCCCTACATAACAGTCCCCCGCCCCAGTTCAGCAGTCATATGAGGGCCAAGAGCCTCCTCATACACTGGGGGCCTACAAGGCAGCACCACTAGGGCAAAGTGTTTCATTGACAGGGAACAAAGTCTAGGTTCCTGTTCCCTTTGGTGCGTTGGTTATAGTATAGTTATCCTGTACTATATACAAGTGTATTTGTTTCTTAATAACTCAGACAACAGATATATCTCAATTATAACTTGCTGCTAAGTTGGAATATACTGATGAGCAAAGGGTCTCTCTCAACACAAAGCCTTCCTTGGGAACCTGGGATTGTTCTGTTGTATCACTTCTGCTTTCTCTACATTTTTTTTTGTCTCATTTATTGTCATCAAGATAGCAGTCATGTACTCCACATTACAGACACAGTCATTTTTCTCATTTGTTCTAATTTATTGCTTTCTGATATCCTCTGCAGGGATATAAATGTCTTCTTTTTCTTAAAGATAAAGTAGGGATAAGTAAAGTATGAGTGGAGAGTACAATGAGAGCCCCATGAGTGGATCAGAAAATGTGGAGCCAGATTTTAGGACATCTGCTTTTCTGTCTATTTTCTCTGCTTAGGTCACAATCCATAGAAGGGAGTTACCAAGAGAGCTAAAATTTCAGACAGCTAAAATATAGTCTTTATCAGTTAGGGGTTTCTCCAAAGACAAAGACCTTTGCAAAAGAGGGGCAGGCAGAAGAGATGTTACTACACTATAATTTCTTACAGGGGTAAAATGCTTTCCTATGTATGTTTGTCATTCTTTATGCAATAGAGCTGTGTCTCTTGGTATTTAGTATGAATATTTATAATCAAAGATGATATAACCATTGATATTCAAATAATGCTTAACTACTGTCTAAGTATTCTTTCTATTGCTATGATTAAAAAAAAAAACAGAACCAAAAACAACTTCAGGGAAGAGTGTATTTATTTCATTTTGCACCTTATAGTCTCTCACTAGAGAAAGTCAAAGCAATAACTCAAGGGAGGAACCTGGAGGCAGGAACAGAAGCAGAGACTGTGGAGGAATATCACTTATTGACCAGCTCTCCATGGTTAGCTCAGTTTGCTTGCTCCCTGTGACCAGATATGGAATGATCCACAGCGTCCTGTGAGGAGGAGGCCATGATCAATCTTCTATCACTCCCACCACCTTGCCTATAGGTCAATCTGAGGGAAGTTTCTCTTCATAGATTACTCGTTTGTGTGAGCTGACAAAAAAAAAATAGCACAAATATTTTTGAATATGCACAAGAGTCCCAGTTTCTACTTTAATTTTGAAACAGCAATATATAATACTAATTAAATGTTCTTAATTTCATCTACACTTTGTACTTACAGCATATGATCTTATCACTGCAAGCATGTAAGTATATATAGTTCCATTACATGAAGATTCTGAGTATAAGGCAGCTGTGATTTGTTCATAAATAAAATAAATGTGCTGTTAATAAATAGTAGGAATAATATTTAAATCAAGAACTATTATTACCCACCCCATGATATTATCTACAATGCTACCCATTTACACATCTACAACTTATCTAAAATTTAAAATGTAACTTATTGTCATAGTTCTATATGTGCTACTACAAAACATTTGCAATTACAATTGAGTTATCAATATATACTGACTATTTGGGGAAAATCTCTATCAAAGTATACAAAATTGTTATTACAGTATGCTTGCTCACATAATAGATGCCTTTGAGACACAATAGAGAAATCTGTAAATTGTGCATTTACTTTCATAGTCATACTTGCAGTATATTTATGAGAAGGCAGTACTACACAAGTTACAATGACCCACCACTTACAGAGTTAAAGTAACTGGTACCCTTGGTGCTTTGAAAGAACAATTAGCTTTCAATTGAAAAGAAGAGTCTGTTCAATCATATGTAGACATAGAACAAGCTGTGCAGCATTTCCTTGTGGTAAATAATTAATCATACATCTCAATAACATTGAATTTATTGGTCTACTAAGAAGACCATTCCATGTCTGCTAACTAATTCACAAACTCCTGACATTCTGGCAACTATAATTATAAGAGAGTAGGGTTTCTAAATTTTATATATTATTTGCTTAGTAATTAATGTAACTTTTAATTCTAATATATAAGAGTGATTTTGAATGTATTTTAAAAGAAAAAGTTCTTGAAAGAATATAAAGTACAGACTCCTTGAATATAGTGTCATTACACTTAATCTCATTGAAGTTTACTGGTCTTCAGTTATGACTAAATAAAAGGAAATGGAGATAAACCATGCTCATTGTCTGGAAGGTCACCTTCTAGTAACAGGGCTTTATGAATCCAAATTGGGTTCAACGAGATATTGACTAGAACATGGTCAGAGCATACATGGATTTTTTTTCCATTTGTTTACCCTTCACTTTGTTTTTATGATGTGATGCAGACTAACTACCCTAGCTTCTTACAAGTCAGATAACAATAGGAAACATGTTCATAACACCCTAAGGATTTAACAGTCTCTTCTCTCCAAAAGTGTGATAATGGTTAATTTTTAATTGTTACCTTTCCACTGCTTAGAATTGTCACTACTTAGAATAAAAAAAAAAAGAGAGTTTCAGTGTGTACTAATCTTGATTAGGTTGGCCTATGTCTACATATGTAAGAGGTTGTCTTGACTGATGTGGGAGGACCTGTCCTGACTGTGGGCGGTGCCATTTCATGTACTGGGCCCTGAACTGTGTGATAGTGAAAACAAACTAGGTAAGTATCAGCGCAAGCAAGCAGGCAACTTGGGAACACTCATTTTCTCTTTTCTCTTGACTTACAGAGGTATATGAGTAGTTGCTTTGAGTTCCGGATATAGCTTTCCCTCATTGGCAGACTATAATCTGAAATTTTAAGCAAAATAAGCCCCACTCCCTTATTTTCCTTTGTAAGGATATTTTGTCACAACATCAGAAACAAAATGAGAAAAATGGGAACCATAATTTTGTTGAATACAGATAAAAATATGAAATATACACAAAAAAAAATCATTAGAAACTTACAAACCACAAGAAAGAAGATGAATACAGGGAATGAAACAGTACAGTGGGGACTAGGACCAAAAAGATGTCCATGAGGACCAGTGTAGGGTGGATGGAGAGAGAAAATAACCAAGTTTGTGTGAATGATTTAGCAGTTAAAACATTTATCATGAAAGAAAGAAGCCCAAAGTAAGGTTCTTTAGAACCCACAAAAACGCTGAGTGAGCAAGGTGTCCTGCATAGAATCCCAACCTCTGAAGGCCAAGACTAAAGATCCCTAGAGCCAAATGGCTAGTTATACTGCACATATTGACAAGCTCTAGGCTTGATTGAGAGACCCCACCTCAAAGAATAAGATGGAAAAACAATGGGGAGAAAGTCTCAATATCAGATATAGACTTTTACATCACATGCATGAGTACAAAAATGCACATTCACCCCTGAACACATTTCTATCCACACATATGTAAGCATGTGTGGATACTCACCACACACACACACACACACACACACACACACACACACACACACACGCACATACACACACAAAATTAATTAGTTAATACAATTAGTTAATACATATACTTACACAGGGTTGAAGCAGAGATTAAGATGAAAGTTTAAGGCAACCATCCATGCTTATCAGAGTGCCTAGAAAAATTTCCCGAATTCTTCAAGTCAAGATCACTCATTTGGTTGTCTACATAAGCTTTCAAATTATTAACATTGGAGGAAATGAGTGAGTCAACCAGTGACACTGATAATGTAACAACACAGTATTAAGATTTGTATACAGATAAAATGTTTCATGTAAGAAGACATTAAGTTTTGTCCCATCAACTCAAAACATCAGAATTTAGTTTCTGAATACTGTTGTTTGCACAGGGACACAGAAGGTGGGGTGTTTTTAGCCCATTCTCTGTCCAGAGCAACTGTCATTACTAGGAACTGTCTTGAGCTTGTTTCACTCAATGACAATATGCTTTGACTAAGTGTTCAGTACTTGGGCTAATTAAGCATATTTAAGCACATCAAGAGATTTCAGTTCAATCGGGAGTTATTTTAGTGATTTAAAGAAACCCCACGGTGAGAAGATACAGCTCTTTCCTCCAGTCTTAAACAGGGTCCTATTAAATCCTCTTAGCTAAAGTCTTGAGGAAACTGTATGTTAGCAATGTAATAAGAACATTTTGCTACCATTTCACTAGGAGATTAATAGCTTCTCTGTGGGTGATCAAGTCTTCAAATGCATTGCATTTTTATACAGAAAACGAATCATAGTCATTGTTTTCCTCCTTAAGGATAAAGCAGACAAAAAAATCTAGCAAGAATTGACACATACTGTTTAGTAGTTAGTGTTTGAACAGAACAATTCCTTAGAGATGAAACTAATAATTATGGAAACATATTGTAGAAATTTGTTTTTTCTAGAGGGATCAAATGCCTGGCCTGCAGACTGACTCCAGTCTTCAGACCCATTCTTCTAGCTTCCAAAGTATTCTGATACATTGACAGCTGTCTTACAAAAATTCAAATGCTGTGCATCAATCAGGTACTCTGGCAACTCTGTCCTGCTGGATCTACACAGCACCTGCTCCTACAAACTGGACAAGCTGTCCCCAAAGCACACTGCTTTCCTCCATTCACCATTACATGATTCCCTGTCAGCTTCCTGCCTGATCCTACACTCAGCTCTAGTTCAATGATTGTTTAAGTCGTACCTCTGAAGTATTCATGATAGAATCTATTTTTACTTCTGAAGTTTCAAAGAAATATAAATTCCTGTCTTTAGTTATGACTCAATGCAGAAAATAAATTAGCAATGCATGCTTTTCCACCTGTGTCCCAGTTCCCAAAATAACAACTCTGAGACTTAATTATTTATGAATAAATGCCTAGGCCAAAAGCTTGGATATGTTCCCCAACTAGCTCATAACTTTATTAAACTTGATAGCTTTATTTTATGAGTGCCACATGACTGGTTACTTCTCCTCAGTTTAATGCCTCCATCTGTGTCCATCTTCCTCAGAATTTAAGGTGAATCTCCCTCCTCTAACTAGCTTGCAGAATGCCAATCTTTCTACCAACATGCCCACCTATTAATTCTTGCCTTTGGTTAATACAACATCAACTTTTATTGACAGGCGATGCTCCCACACAGTACACAGAGATTCTGTCTACAGTTTACTATCTCAAAAACAGTTATCTAAGAAGAAATTAGTCAGTTTGAAGCAAGCATCTCCACAGAGGCCTGGAAACACAGCTTTGAAATTTAATCTTAAGAACATTTATGTGGTCTGAGAACTGTACACCATTTAGAAAATATTTTAGCCATTCTCACCCTCAGGTGAAGTGCTGCATGCAAATTAATATACAGCAAAATTAAGAAATTTCTCAAGGTCAGATCTTCTTATGCTTTACAGTACTGTCTAGATATTTAGATAATCTTCTCTAAAGGAAAAAAAGACTGCCAATAAATAATTGTTTCCATAGGCAATAATGGGAAAATCCAAATCACTATCATATTCAAATTCCAAATATTCAAGGAAACTGCATTTCCAACACTGTACCAAAGCCCCTTGTGTGAGAGAAGTTATATTGTACTATCTTTATGCCTCTATAGGTACACTGTTAACACTCCAGTCTCTAGCAATATATTTACTGTCTTTGTGCCTCTATAGGTACACTGTAAACATTCCATCCTCTAGGACAGAATGACAACAGGCCAAGAAAGGAACACTCATCATTGGCAACAGAAATTTAGATAAGGAAAACTTTCTGACTTTAAGCTTTATATGAGAAATCATGCTAGTTAAAATAATTTCAAAAGTAAAACCAAATAAATATGTATAGTTTAAAAAGAAGAAAAATATCATGAACTGATACTTCTTAAGTCTTTTTAGGTTAGCAATTGTCTTAATTCTATTTCCTATGACTGTGGTAAAATGCCTTTATAAAAGCAACTTTACGTAAGAAAGGCACTGATCAACTTACATTCCAGATTACAGTCTTTTATTGTGAAAAATTTTGAAATGAACTTGAATAAGTTAGTCACATCTACAATCAAGACCAGAGAAAGAGAGCAACTATATGTATGCTTACTGCTGAGCCAGGAACCCAACCCAGGGAACTCTGCCACCTAGAGTAGATTGAGTCTTCCCAAATCAATTAAAGTTATCAAGAAAATACCCCACAAATATACTCAGGCCCAAGTGAACTAGGCAAGGGGTTCTCAACATGTTCATCACAGCCCCTTTGGAAAACCTCTATTTCTAAAAAAAAAAAATGTTTATTTATTACTTCAAGTTTCATCTCCGTCACAGTGCCCTCTTTCCACCCCTCCTGGTTCCACACTTCCACCCTCTTCTCCCTCTCCCACCCATCACACTCCTATAGAGTGGTATGTCCCTACATATAAGCCCCCCTCGATTCAACAGTCATATGAGTGTTAAGAACTTCCTCTTGCACTGGAGGCCTACATGGTAGCACCCCTAGGGAAAATTGTCCCATTAATAGGTAACAAAGTCTATGTTCCTGATCCTTTTGGTGTGTTGGTTGTAGGATAGTTATCCTGCACTATATAACTAAAATAAAATTATAAGTGAGTAGATGCCATGTGCATCTTTCTGAGTCTGGGTTAACTCACTCAAAATGAGCTTTTCTAGTTTCATCCAGTTAGCTGCGAATTGCATGATTTCCTTGTATCCAATAGCTGAGTAGTATTCCATTGTGTAGATGTACCACAATTTTTTTTTAATCCATTCATCGGTTGAGGGACATCTGGGTTGTTTCCAGTTTCTAGCTATTACAAATCAGGCTGTTATGAACATAGATGAGGAAATTTCCTTGTGATTTGGGAGGAAACATTTGGATGTATAC
This sequence comes from Lophiomys imhausi, assembly GCA_907164525.1. Lineage (NCBI taxonomy): Eukaryota > Metazoa > Chordata > Mammalia > Rodentia > Muridae > Lophiomys > Lophiomys imhausi. The sequence goes on along the minus strand of CAJQZJ010034151.1, from coordinate 26,027 downwards.
CCAGAAGTGGTATGGCTGGGTCTTGAGAGGTAGAGCTAGTCCAGCTTTTCTAAGATACCACCAGACTGATTTCCATAGTGTTTGTACAAGCTTGCACTCCCACCAGCAATGGAGGAGTGTTCCCCTTTCTCCACAACCTGCCTAGCATGTGCTGTTATTTGAGCTTTTGATCTTAGCCATTCTGACTAGTGTGAGATGGAATCTCAGAGTCATCTTGAGTTGCCTATCTCAGATGATTGAGGATGCTGAGCATTTCTTCAAGTGTCTATCAGCCATGAGGGATTGATTCATCCTTTGTGAATTCTCTGTTTAGCTCTGTTACCCAATTTTTGATTGGATTATTTGGTTTCTTGGCATTTAAATTCTTGAGTTCTTTGTAAATTATGAATATTAGCCCTCTGTCAGACGTGGGGTTGATGAAGATTTTCTCCCAATCTGTAGGCTGCCGTTTTGTTCAAATGACAGTGTCTTTTGCCTTACAGAAGCTTTTCAGTTTCATGAGGTCCCATTTGCTGATTTTTGGTCTTAGATCCTGAGCTGTTGGTGTTCTGTTCAGGAAGTTGTCACCTGTGCCAATGAGTTCAAGGGTTTTCCCCACTTTCTTTTCTAATAGATTTAGTATTCCCAGACTTAAGTTTTGTACAAGGTGATAAGTATGGGTCTAATTTCATTCTTTTACATGTCGACATCCAGTTGGACCAGAACCATTTGTTGAAGATACTGCCCTTTTTCCATCGTATTGTTTTGGCTTCTTTGTCAAATTTAAGTGACCATAGGCGTGTGGGTTCATTTCTGGGTTTTCAATTAGATTCCATTGATCCACTTGTCTGTTTCTATACCAGTATCATGCTATTCTTATTACTATTGCTCTGTAGTACAGCTTGAAATCTGACATCATGATACCTCCTGTAGGGGCTGATAGATTAATATAAGTTAGATTTAGTGAATATATAAGTT
>CAJQZJ010034151.1:0-24670 GCA_907164525.1 Lophiomys imhausi | reverse complement strand
TTGGTGTTTGTTACAAGTGAATTTAGTAATAAATAAGTGTTAAATAAATAATAATTTAAAAGTTCGGTTTCAACCTCCAGATGTTTTTTTTATTATTATTATTATTGTAAAGGATTGATTCAGCTATTCTGGGTTTTTTGTTATTCAATATGAAGCTGAGAATTGCTTTTTCTAGGTCTACAAAGAATTGCATTGGTATTTTCATAGGAATTGCATTGAATTTGTATATTTCTTTTGCAGGATGGCGATTCCTATTATGTTGATCCTACCTATCCATGACCATGGGACGTTTTTCCAACTTCTGATGTCCTCTTAAAGTTCTTTCTTCAAGGACATGAAGCTCTTGTCATACAGGTCTTTCACTTGCTTGTTTAGAGTTACCCCAAGGTATTTTATATTGTTTGTGGCTACTGTGAAGGATGTTGTTTCCCTAATTTCTTTCTCAGCCCTTTTTTTGTATAAAGAAGGGCTTCTGATTTTTTTTTTGAATTAATTTTGTATCCAGCCACCTTGCTGAAGGTGTTCATCAGCTGTAAGAGTTCTCTGGTGGAATTTTTGGGGTCACTTATGTGTACTATCATATCTTCTGCAAATAGGGATAATTTGACTTCTTCATTTCCAATTTGTTTCCCCTTGATCTCCTTTAGTTGTCTTATTGCTCTAGTAAGAACTTCAAGTACTATGTTGAAAAGATATGGTGAAAGTGGACATCCTTGTCTTGTCCCTGAGTTTAGAGGAAATGCTTCACATTTCTCTCCATTTAATTTGATGTTGGCTACTGGTTTGCTGTATATTGCCTTTATTATTTCTAGGTATGGTCCTTGTGTGCCAGTTCACTCCTGGACTTTTAGCATGAAGGGATGTTGGATTTTGTCAAATGCTTTTTCAGCATCTAGCAAGATGATCATGTGGGTTTTTTTTCTTTCAACTTTTATTATGGTGAATTACGTTGATGGATTTTCATGTGTTGAACCATCCCTGCATTCCTGAGATGAAGCCTACTTGATCATGGTGTATGATACTTTTGATGCGTTCTTGGATTCGGTTTGCCAGTATTTTATTAAGTATTTTTGCATCTATGTTCATGAGGGAGATTGGTCATAAGTTCTCTTTCTTTGTTGGTTCTTTGTGCGGTTTAGGAATCAGGGTGACTGTGACCTGAAAGAATGAGTTTGGCAGTGTTCCTTCTGATTCTATTTTGTGGAAGAGTTTGAAGAGTATTGGTAGTAGTTCTTCTTTGAAGGTCTCGTAGAATTCTGTGCTGAAACCATCTGGCCCTGTGCTTTTTTTTTTTTTTGGTTGGGAGATTTTTAATGACTGTTTCTATTTCTTTAGGGGTTATAGGGCTGTTTAATCTGTTAACCTGATCTTGATTTAACTTCAGAAGGTGGACTCTATCAAGAAAATTGTCCATTTCACTTAGGTTTTCAAATTTGGTGGAGTATAGATTTTTAAAGTAGGACCTAAGATTCTGAAACTACAAATTAATTAATTAATGTAGTTATTAGTAAATATAAAGTGTAAGATTAGGCTGGTGGAGTAGCCAGCAGCTTGACAGAGGAGCAGCAGCCTAGCCCGCATGCCTTAACCAGTTGCCTAACTTATCCTGAAGAAAGAGCCCTGGGACCAAGGGTACCTTACACCACCTGTAACCTCAACTCTGTTAATTAATATAAGTTGTTATATTAGGTCAGTAGAATTACCAGCAGTTTGGCAGGAGCTTCGCCTGGGCCCGAGGGGAGTCCAGGAGTCTGGAAGTCCAATGGCCTGGGACTGCTTGGACTGAGGGCCTATAAGCTGCCGCAGTCTTTTCCCCAATAATTAAACACACCAAGACCTTTTAATGTTTTAATGCTTAGCCCTTGGCTGGGCAGACTTTCAATTAGCTACTCTAAGTTAACCCAGATTACATAATTCCAAACCACCATGTGCCTGTGATTACCTTCCAGCATTCTCCAGACATCTGTCTCCTTCCGTGTCTCCGGGCAGAAAAGAGAGCATCTCTGTGTGTGCACAGGGTTCCTGTTCTAATCTCATGAAGTCCTGCTTTCATATACTCTTTCTGCCCCGCTAATTGGCCATGAGTGACTTTTATTAACCAATCAAGAGAATGCCTCAGAAGGGGCGGTAACCAGTTCTCAACAATGAATTCAACCTATCAGAAATTAGACCTTCCCTCAATAACATTCTCTGGATTTCCTCAATGTCTGTTGTTTTTTCTCCCTTTTCATTTTTGATTTTGTTAATTTGGTTTTTTTTCCCTCTGCCTTTTGGCTAAGGGTTTGTCTATTTTGTTGATTTTCTCAAAGAACCAACTCTTGCTTTCATTGATTCTTTGTATCACTCTTTTTGTTTCTAAGTTGTTGATTTTGGCCCTCAGTTTGATGATTCCCTGCCTTCTGCTCCTCTTGGGAGTGTTTACTTCTTTTATTATTTTTTTCCAATTCACCCAGTTTAGCTGTTAATTCGCTAATATGAGCTGTGACAATTTTCTTTTTGAAGCCGATTAGTGCTATGAATTTTCCTCATAGCACAGCTTTCATTGTGTCCCATAGGTTTGGGTATGATGTGCCTTCATTTTCATTGGATTTTAAGAAGTCTTTGATTTCCTTCTGTATTTTTTTCCCTGATCCAGTAGTCATCCAGTAAAGAGTTGTTCAGTTTCCATGAGTCTGTAGGCTTTCTGTTATTTCTGTTGTTGTTGAAGTCCAGCTTTATTCCATGGTGGTCTGATAAGATACAAGGGGTTACTTCAATTTTCTTCTTTCTTTTTAGGCTTACTTTGTGTCCGACTATATGGTTGATTTTGGAGAAGGTTTCATGCAGTATCAAAAAGAAGGTATATTCTTTTGTGTTTGGGTGAAACATTCTGTAGATATCTGTTAGGTCCATTTGGCTCATGACTTCTGTTAGACTCATTATTTCTCTGTTTGGTTTCTGTCCATTGTTGTGAGTGGGATGTTGAAGTCTCCCACTACTAATGTGTGGGGATAGATGTGTGGTTTAAGCTTTAGAAGAGTTTCTTTTACAAATGTAGGTGCCCTTGTATTTGGGGCATAGATATTCAATATTGAAATGTCATCTTACTCAATATTTCCTTTTACAAGTATGTAATACCCCTTCTCTATCTTTTTTGATTAATTTCAGTTGAAAGTCTATTTTATTTGATATTAAGCTTACTTTCTGGGTCCATTTGCTTGGAAAACCTTTTCCCAGCCCTTTACTCTGAGGTAGCATCTATCTTTGTTAGTGAGATGCACTTCTTGTATGCAGCAAAATGATGGGGCTTGTTTCCAGATCCATTCTGTAAGCCTGTGTCATTTTAAAGGGGAGTTGAGTCCATTGATGTTGATGGATATTAATGACCAAATATTGTTATTTCCTATTATTTTGGTGTAGAGGGTGGTTGTGTGTTTCTTTTGGTTTAGCTGCAGTGGAGTTTTTTGTTTCCTCTGTTTTCTTGGTTGTAGTTATCTTCTCTGGGTTGGAATTTTCCTTCTAAAATCTTCTGTAGGGCTGGATTTGTGGGTAGATATTGTTTAAATTTGATTTTTGTCATGGAATATCTTGTTTTCTCCATCTATGCTGATAGAGAGTTTTGTTGAGTATAGTAGACTGGCTGGGCACCTATGTTCTCTCAGGGCTTGTAGGATATCTGCCCAGGCCCTTTTGGCTTTTAAAGTTTCTGAGGAGAAGTCAGGTGTAATTCTGATGGGTCTGTTATTATAAGTTACTTGACCTTTTTCTCTTACAGCTTTTAATATTCTTTCTTTGTTCTGTACATTTGGAGTTTCAATTATTATGTGGCAAGAGGGGTTTCTTTTCTGATCTAATCTGTTTGGTGTTCTGTATGCCTCTTGGAATTTTATTGGCATCTCTTTCTTTAGGTTTGGGAAGTTTTCTTCTATGAATTTGTTGAAAATGTTTCCTGGACCTTGGAGTCGGGAGTCTTCTCTTTTCTCTATGCCTATAATTCTTAGGTTCTGTCTTTTCATTGAGTCCTTGATTTCTTGGATGTTATGGGTAAGAACTTTTTTAGACTTCTCATTTTTGGTTATTGTACTGATTTCTTCCATCGAATCTTCCATGCCTGAGATCCTGTCCTCCATCTCTTGTATCCAATTTTTGATATTCATATCTGTAGTTCCTATTCTCCTCCCTTGATTCTCCACCTCCAGGATTAACTCTGATTGTGTTTTCTTTATTACCTCAACTTCTAGTTTCAAGTCTTGAACCATTTTTTTGTTTTATATGTTTCCTGTTCCAATTTGTTTGTCTTGTCTGCAAATCTTTCAAATCTTTGGAATCTTTCATTGCCCTGTCTCTTTCCTGTTCATGTGGGCTGTGTTGGCTTGGAGGTCTCTAATGATATTCTCCAATGCTTTTATTTGTAAAATTGAGGATTCTTTGTATTCTTTCAGTGTTTTTATTTCTTCTTGAAAGGAATCCATCATTTTCCTAAGTAGAGATTTGTCATCACTTTCATGTGTTTCAGCTATGATGGGTTGTTCAGGGCTTGCTGTGTTAACCTCGCTGAATTTCAATGGAGTCATACTTCCCTGATTTTTGTCAGTTTTGTTCTTTTGCTGATCTTTAGCCATCTAGTTGCCCTAATATGATTGTTCCTGTTGGCTTCTGGACTGTTTCAGTGGCACTTCTGGATCTCTGTAGAGTGTTGCGGTGACCATGTGAATATTGGGTGCTCAGGTAGCTGGGAGATACCTCTATCTGACAGTTGGAGCTACCTCCCAAAACCCTGCAGTAATCAGACCTGCGAGAGACTGTACAGGTGCAGGAAGAGCAGCCCTCTTCCCTGTCTGAGCTCAATGTTCTTCCAAGTGATTGTATATCCAGTAGAGGGAACTTTTGTGTCCAAAACCTTTCTGGGTAGGCCCAGATATGCTTGTGCCTCCCTGTCAGGTGCTTCGTGGCTTTTGCCTGCTTCTGTGGCAGGGTTCCCACTGGCCTTTACTCTGGGTGCTGGGCCTCTGCCCTGTGCCTGTGGCCTCTGCTTTGAACCCTGAGTCTGTGTCCCTTGCCACTAACCTCTGCTTTGGGCCCTGAGCCTGTATCCCATGCATTGACCTCTGCTTTGGGCCTGAGCCTGTCCACTCACTGGGTTTTCAAGTGGCTCTTGCCCACTTCCAGGGCTCGCTCCTCGGCCTGGGTTCTGTGCCATACCACATCTAGGGTCCCTGCTGGGCTGCTCCTTGCTGTCTGGGTTCTGCGCTTCTGTGCCCTGCTGCTTGAGTTCCCTGGCATGCTGCTCCCTGCTGCCTTGGTCCCTGCTGGGTTCTGGGCTGTGCTTTGCTGCACCTTGTGTCCCCCGCTGCGCTGTGCACCATGGCCTGGGTAGGTCTGTTTACCTGAGTGTCTGAGGGTCCCACGAGGGATCCAACTAGTCCCTGGGTTTACTGGGTGTGATCCTGTGTGTTCACGCTTTCTCAGGATGTTGCTCAGCTTGTTTATATTTCTGGGATGTTGTAGCTACTTTCCCTGAAGCTCAAAATGTTTCCCTGCTGACTACTGCCATCTTGGATCCCAGGCTTTTTACTTTGAAACAGTGCTTTGTGTAGAGTTTCAGAGTAGCAAGAGACACTGTGATCTTTCAGAAGGTGTCCTAACAAGAGAAACTCCTTTTCTACTTGGTCTACATTATTCTGTTTAGATGCAGCAGAATAAAGGGCAGTGCCATAACAATCTTCAATGCCATTTACCTAAGCAGGGGGCTGCACAAGCTTAGCAAGGCCCTGACCACAGATGTACTAAAGCTTTGTGCCAGTTAGTACAAACTGGAGACTGCTGGGGTGGCCATATTTTCCTAAATTATATTTTTAATTGACCTACAAGTAGTAGATTTTTATGTAACTATCTTCTGTATTCCTAATCTTTTTTAATTTCATGATCTCAAAAGATTAAAACATGATCGTTAATCTATAGCAGTAAAAAATGATAACAATACCAACTGCCCTGAGCTGTGTGCTATCCCCAAGTGTCATTGCCTGTATGCTGCCCTACCAGTCATCACCAGATCTGCTGCACCAGGAACATCCAGGCCAGCTGCACTTGGAAAAGCCAGACCGGTTGCATCAGGAACATCCAGGTATACCATACCAGGAATATCAAGGCCTGCTCATTAGGAATATACAAATGCATCCAGGGACAGCCAGATGGCAAAAGGCCAGTGTAAGAACACAATCAATAAGAACCAGGGTAATATGGCACATTCAGAGCACAGCTGTCCTATTACCACAAGCCTAATTTAATCAAGGCACAAGAAAATGACCTTAAATGCAACTTTATAAAGATGATAGAGGCTTGTAGAGAGGAAATGAACAAATCCTAAAAAAAAAAAAACCCAGAGGAAAGTTCAAACAGGTAAACTAAATGAATAAATCTAGTTTTAAAAATTACAGGAAAATACAAACAGGTGAATGGAATGAATAAAACTGTCCAAGACCTGAAAATGGAAATAGAAGCAGTAAAGAAAACACAAACTGAGGCAATCTGGAGATGGAAAATGTAGGGAAGAAAATAGTAACTACAGACACAAACTTTACCAACAGAATACAAGAGACTGAAGAGAAAATCTCAGGCCTGGAAAATGCTAAATCTAAAAAGTTCCTGATGCAAAACTTTCAAAAAATCTAGAACACTATGAAAATAGAAACCTAAGAATAATATGAACAGAGGAAGAAGATTCCCAGCTCCAAAGCCCAGAAAATATTTCCAATAAAATCACACAAATAGACTTTCCCAACATAAAGAAAGAGATGCTTATAAACATACAAGAAGCTTACAGAACATCAAATAGATTGGAACAAAAAGGAAACTCCTCCTGCCACATAATAATCAAGACACTGAATATACAGAATAAGGAAAGAATATTAAAATCTGCAAGGGAAAAATGCCAAGTAGCATATAAAGTCAGATCTATCAGAATTACACCCAACTTCTCTAAAAGTCAGGCCTGAGCAGATATCTTGCAAACCCTAAGAGACCACAGATGTTATCCCAGACTACTACACCCAGCAAAACTTTTAATCACTATAGGAGAAAACAAGATATTCTATGACAAAACCAAATTTAAACAATGTCTATCCACAAACCCAGCCCTACAGAAGATACTGGAAGAATACTCCAACCCAAGGAGGCTAACTACTCCCAGGAAAACATAGAAAATAAATAACTCTAAAATAAAAAGAAGGGAAACACACACTCTACCCACCACCAACCAAAATAACAGGAATTAACTATCATTGGTCATTAACATCTCTCTATATCAATGGAATCAACTCATCAGGATAACACAATGGGGCAAAATCAAGATTCATCATTCAGCCGCAAGAAACATAGTTCAGCACAAAGATAGACATTATCTGCCAGTAGCCATGCAGCATCTGCAGGGAACAAACAGTGTATCAGTGTTTCACTGTTTGAGACTGCATGGCAGCAAGGACCATGAAGACCCCTTCAATTCTACTGTGGCAAGACCCTTGGAAACCGCTTCCCACTTGGCAAGAACGTGTGATGAATCTGTGTCCCCTAAGCTTATTACCTAGATCCCATGCGCTACAAGCTCTCCTTGCTTTCACTCTGCTATTTATACTCATAGCAATAGTTTCACTTTGTCAGTCCCAGGCAAAGCCAGGATCAGGTAGGCTGAAAGCTGTGGATGATTCTGGTTTTCTCCATATTCCTTCGAGGGGTAAAACCTTTCTCTTCTCTTTCTGCCTTTATCAATCCTCCACATGTTACCATTAATCCTGGGTATTTTGGGACACGTAATCTTGTCCCTAAGGAAACAGCTGCAGTCACACTGAGTAGACCTGTGTCAGTTGTGAGGAGCAGTGAGTTCTGTTTGTGTAGTTGTTCTGAAGAAGCTGTGTCTGATCAACAGAGATTAAGAGTGAGGAAGCTGCGGGGCATGGTGGCGCATGCCTTTAATCCCAGCACTTGGGAGGCAAAGGCAGAAGCAGGTGGATCTCTGTGAGTTCAGGACAGCCTGGTATACAAAATGAGTCCAGGACAGCCAAGGATACACAGAAAAACCCTGTCTCAAAAAAAAAAAAAAAAAAAAGAATGGAGAAGCTATGTCTGATCGCAGAGAGTTAAAGAATGAGTAAGTTGTATTTGATCAACAGAGACTTAGATAATAGAGAAGCTATGTCTGATCAATAGAATCTTAAAGAATGATTCTTGGATAGATGGTAACCGAAATTGATAGGCACACATATCAGGGAAGGTTGGTTGGTACAATGGACACATCCCTGCCTACAGTTAAGAAAGTGTGTTGACAGAGGGGTGTTATTTGATGAATAGACTTATACCCACAAATATTTAATCTGTCTTTGACCTTGAATAACTGTGTATCTGCATTTGCTGCCAGCTGGGTATGTGCTCATGTCTAAAGAGCACACCTGGCTAGACATTTATTTTTGGCTTGCTGAAATTGTGCTTTGTAATGCAAAATAAGGTTGGGGGGTAATTGACCCACAAGATTGGGGAATGAGGATGGGAAACTATTGGGGGATTTTTGTAATGGTGGAACTTTTATAATGCTGATGTTATGGTTTCTTTAAATAAAATAATCAATGAGGTCACTGCAAGATCATTTGCTCAACTATGTTCATACCAGCTTTATTTGTAATAGACGGTAAATGGAAACAACATAGATATCCCTCGATGAAAGAAAGAATAAAGAAATTATGGTACACTCACACAATGGAATACTACCCAGCTATTAAAAACAAGGAAACAGGGGGCTGGAGAGATGGCTCAGCGGTTAAGAGCACTGGCTGTTCTTCCAGAGGTCATGAGTTCAATTCCCAGCAACCACATGGTGGCTCACAACCATCTATAATGAAATCTGGTGCCCTCTTCTGGCCTGCAGATATACCTGCAGACAGAACACTGTATACATAATAAATAAATCTTAAAAAAAAAAAAAAACAAGGAAACAATGCAATTTGCAGGGCAATAGATAGAACTAGAAAAGACCATCCTGAGTGAGGTAACCCAGATCCAGAAAGATACACATGGTATGTACTCACTTATAAGTGGATATTAGCCACGTAGTATAGGATAACCATTCTACAATCCACAGACCGAAAGAAGGTAAGTAACAAGGAAGGCAGAAGGGAGGGTGCTTGAATCTCACTTGGAAGGGAAATAGAACAGCCATTGGAAGTGAATGAAGAGAAGGAACTCAGTGAGAGATAGTAAGGGCAGGGGAACAAGTCTGGGATCAGGTGTGGTGGGAGTGGGGGTGAGAGGTGAGAGGACTGGGAGAGAGACTGTAATTTGATGTGGGGGTGTCTCTGAAACAAGCAACCTGCAAAAGGGTAGGCTCTTGGAAGGACATTGGGGTGACCCTAGCTGAGACTCCTAGCAGCAGAGGACATGGAGATGGAAGTGGCCACCTCATAGCCTGGAAGGACTTCCAGTGAAGAGAGGGGAACACCAACCCATCCACAAAACCTTAATTCATAAATCACCCTGCCTAAAAGTTGTACAGCGATAAAGATAGAACAGCGATTAAGGGAATGGCCAACAAATGACTGGCATACCTTGAGTTTCCACCTCATGGGAGAAAGACAATCCATGACTCCATTAATGATACTCTGCTATGCTTGCAAACAGGAGCCTAGCATAACTGTCATCTGACAAGCTTCAACCAGCAGATTATGGAAACAGATGCAGAGGCCCATAGCCAAATATTAGATGGAACTCAAGGAGTCTTGTGAAAAAGTTAGGGGAAGGTTTAATGGAGATAGAGGGGTCAAAGACACCATAAGAAGACCTACAGAGCCAACTAACCTGGGTCCATGGGGGTTCACAGAGACTGAACCACCAACCAAAGAGCATGCATACACTGGACCTAGGTCCCCTACACATATAAAACTGACGGGCTGCTTGGTCTCCAAATGGGTCCCCTAACAACTGGAGCAGGGGGTAGCTCTGACTTGGACTCTGTTTCCTGCCTTAGGATCCCTTTTCCCTATCAGGACTGCCTTCTCTGACCTTAATGGAAGGGGAGGCACTTAGTCCTCATGCAACTTGTCTCAGGATGGGTTGGTACCCAGTGGTGTGGGGAGTGGGAGACTGTTGGAGGAAGTGGATGGGAGATTGGGGAAGGGATGATAGGAGGGAATAGAGCTGAGACTGGGATGTAAAATGAACAAATAAATCAATTAATGAAAAAAGTAATAAAAGCAGGTACAATGTCTATTAAATAAGTTTAATAAAGCTAAAATATCTGCTCATCATTTTCCATTGATATGAGTTCACTTTCTTGATCTTTTTAACTTTTGAAATAAGTGCTTTTGAATTCTTAAATAAACTTCAGTTTGAACTTAATACATTATTAAGTTTCTAAACATATTTCTTTTTACTTTCTCCCTTTTTATGTCTGTGCACAGGATGTGTACACTTTCATGTATAGTATTTTTATGTGCACAGGTACACGTGCTTGGGTGTGCACACATGTGGAGCCCAAGAGTTACCACTGGGTGCTTTTACTGATTGTTTTCCACCTTCTACATTGAATAATGGTGTATGCGCAGAGTCCAGAACTGTCTAACTCAATTAATACAGCTAGAAACTTGTCCATGGCTGGATTATAGGTGGGATATCATTCCTATTCAGTATTTATGTGAGTATAAGGACTTGAATTCAAGTCCTATGCAAATCACCAAGTACTTTATCCATGGAGATACCTACCCAGCCCCCTCACATATTTCTTATAGAGACTAGAATTTATAATTTCAAAACAAAGACATTATACCTCAGTCTGCTTGTTGAACTGTCTTAAATTTTGAACATGAATAAAAAGTCCAAGTGATTACATCCAATGGCAGAAGTGCAGTAGCTTGGTTTCTTTCTTCTTTTTTTTTTTCAGAATTTAATTTTATTTTATGTGAATTGGTGTGAGGGTGTCAGATACCCTGGAGCTGAAATGACAGACAGTTGTGAGCTGTCCTGTGGGTGCTGGGAAGTGAACCTGGGTCCTTTGGAAGAGCGGTGCTCTTAACCACTGAACTATCTCTCCAACCCAAGGCTTCTTTCCTAATAGAACTTGTAATCTACATTCTAACTAGGAATCCCACTGTCTGTCACTCACCACAGTCTACCCTTATCTTCACTTGACTGCTTCAGGAAAGTTCTAGAAGCTGGAGCAAGACTCCCAGTTGAGACACTGAGGTAGTGATTATATCAATCCTCTCTGCATTCTTGGCTGTAGGGAAAGCAGCAGTGACCCATGCTGATTATTTTAGGAGTTACTACTGTGAATATAGGTCTGTAAACAGGGTGGACTCTGCACAAGATGATCAGGACTTCCCCAAGACCCTCCTACACACTTCCTATTTAAGGAGACCAAGAACATGGGTGTGGTAAGGAATAAAAAGCTATCTGGTACCAGCAGACATTATGATATATTCATGACACTCCAGTGGCCTGCTCAAGTTCTGTCATGCATGGCACTTGACCAGGAATTATGATATAATTGATCCAGGAAGAATCTAGCACTTTTAGTCCTCAGAAGGTACAGTGACTAGCAAGCTAGAATAATTTCATTTGTTCTCCCATCTTTTCAAGAATCCTTTTAATAATCCCCAAACTACTTGAAACAATGTATAGAACTTAAAAGCATCAGTTAAAGAGTCAGAGAGTAAAAAGGAGGGGTGGGAGGACAGTATGATCTTGTATAGTATGATAAGGTCTGAGAAGCCACCTACATGCCAGCTATAAACGACTTAGAGTGAAAAACACCAAAATGGTCTTAGATTAATACTCTTGTGTATCAACAATCAATTAAAAGGAGTAAAGTTTCAAGTATATTAACATTTGACAAGATTGTTTGGTTTAATTGGTAATGATTTTCATAAATAAAAATCAGAGGTTACTAACAATTTCATGGTGTTCTGTCTGGTAATTATTTAAAGTTGATCATTATAAGTAATTGTTAGTACATTACCTTAAGCAACTCTAGATTATCAATTATGCTATAGAAGCATAAATTACAGTTTATCAATATTTGTATGTAATTATAAAGACTAATTTTTGTGCAACTTTAAGATAATCCTTAAATATGTATCTGATGCCTCCTTGAGTATATCAGTTAAAATAGCTGATCAGTTATAGATTTTTTAATGATGCATTCCACCTGTTTAATGCAGTGAAGAGATTTTAAATTCATGTCTTTGGTCTCGATTTCCCTGCGAGGTAACCAATTTAAGTGAAATAAAGCGATTTTTAATGGAATAGACTGTGCAGATGGCCCTATTTCCTGAAGAGGGCACTTTCATGAATATTTATTTAATCTCTTTTACTTTTCTCAGGTTTTATTTTAAATTATGTTCACCAGTATAAACTCAGGAGTTGAAAAATCTATTTTTTCATCAAGGCACTGAATAATAAACACATACCTGTTGCATAAGTTTCTAAAAAGTCCTATAACTTGATGATAAAATATTCATCTGGTGCCATCCCACCATAACAGCATAACAGACACCTCTTCTCCTTTACTTTAAACATTTAAAGAGCCATAAAACTCAGCACACATAGCAATGATATGACTGACAGATAAAACTATACAACTTTAATCTATCACAAATACAAGTTATTGATATGCATGAAAATGAACTGTGGAACATATACATACATAGAATTCCAAACTCATCTCTCCAAAGTACATGAATATACTCAATGTGTATAAAAATCTTGATGTCAGCCCATGGTATGTTTTTAATAACTTGAGCAAAACTAACTCACTTATTTTTTTCTTTTTTTATAATTTATTTTTTATTTCTTCAAGTTACATCTCAATCACAATCCCCTCCCTACTCCCCCCTCCAGTCCCACCCTTCCACCTTCGTCCCCCTCAACCCCCCATCCTCTACCCTTTTTTTTTTTTTTTTAGTTTAAGGTATATCTTTTTCCCCCCAACGGCTCCCCCTTTCAGTCCAACAAATGGTTCTTTCTCTTATAACAATAAATACAATACAAAACAACAGAAATAAATAGGCCACAATTATGAGTTATATGGCTTAGCATACATTCCCAATGTCCAGTCCATATGTGTTTGGCACCTGACTTTAACATTCTACTATCTAACCATCTCCATGAGTTTAAAGTTCTATATCTAACTCAGCTTTCATACTAACTTGCTTCACAATTTTAAAAACATCTTCTTATATCCAGAACACCCTCTTGATTCCTAAACAACTCAAAATTTAATGATGAGACTCTAGCTATCTATTCTTCAACCACCCCAGAGACCTGAGAGGTACTCCAAGTAGAAGATGAACATTGAAGAATCTCCAATTGGAGATGGTTGAATTAGTGACAAGCCTATCTCTTGGCAAGAAAAACCCCCTGCTTCAACTGTAGACAGAATGCTGTCCAGAAAGGACAAAACTTGGAAGCAGGTCAGTCAACAGCCCAGCTCTGCCAAGACAGAGTAGACAAGTCCTTCATAATTCCTGCTCTACAATCAATGTCTGTCAGAGAAATGTGGCCAAACGGCTGAATATTGATGCTGTAATGTATGGAGAGAAAATGGGAACTGTCCAGGCAGCCACTGGTATGTCATTTCTTAGTTTTGGAAGCTGCGGGCCCTGCACTTCCTATATAATCATATATATTTTCTTAATGTTTTAACCAGAACAATTACAGAGTTTTTTTTTATCTTAATTTCTAATTTGAATCACTGAAATAGCTAATGAGCAAATTTGTCTTGTGAAATGTGTGAGTTTTCAAGGAAGATCACCATAGTTTGAATTATTTAGGAAGGGGAAAGTTTAGTTTTTAAGGAACATTCTATTCTGATGTTTTTGAGTCCTAACAAAAAATGAAAGATTCCTGCAGAAGACTCCTGCACCATGCAATCACACTTTGAAGCAAAACTAATTGGCCTGCCTCAGAAACAATGATGAAACGGGATTTTGAGAGATGACTGAGAGGCTAAGTGTCAGCTTTAACAGTAGAATCATGCCCTGCTTTTAACAAACTGATAAAACTTGTCAAATCCCAGCTCATAGTTTAAGGCCTGCTGGGTTACTTATGTTAAGTAAGCAACACATGAGACTCAGTACTATCGACATAAAAACAGCCTGGTTAAGTTTGCTCTCTTTTTCCCTGTTTCATCATCTCTCCCACCATCTAGATACTAAGATTCTCTGTAAGTTATTGCCTGCTTGAGTTGTTTCTCATTATATTAAATATTCCACCTGCTATCTTTAAACTTTATAGATAAAAAACCCAAACCCATATCTTTGAGACATCATTACTATCTGTGTGAGATCAAAATTTGTTCCATTGCATCATGAGTAAGCTGAAGATGAAATAATAATGTTTGCCTCATTGAGCTGGGTAAAAATCAAGTTAGGCAATATCTGTGAAAATGGTGGGGTGACCATTACCAGGACACACACAGAATGCTAAATCTAAATTCAAAGGTGAATAGCTCCTACTGTCTCACTACCACATTCAACAGAATGCATAAAAAAATAAAACAACAAGCACCAAAAATGGAAAAAACTACCCTGTGCTTTTGAATTTATATAATGTTTTCTCTAGAAAACCAGATGTTGGGAGGGAAGGCCGCTCGAATTCCAACTAAAGATCCACACGGAGCCTGATCCACTCAAGTGAAAACCCTAGAATCAGATATCTTTCTCTCTTTCTCTCTCTCTCTCTCTCTCTCTCTCTCTCTCTCTCTCTCACTCTCTCTCTCTCTCTTCACCATGGATTTTTGCTTACTGTTGTGATAAAGGCCATAGGTGTTAAGTACAGTTCATGCTAGAATTTTCTAACACCTTCAAAAGAAGTAAAGCACAGCAAGATCTGAGCTTATTTTTTTCATGGGTATAAGATCACAAAATATCTGAATTAACCCTGTATGGGGAAAGTCCCGAGGCTTTTCGCTAACTGTCAATTCAGTATATAGTCTTACTCTGTGAAACATCCACAAATAGTACTAAGAACAGCAGCACCAATGAGAATGGTAATACAATCATAACTGTAGATGTCTCGGTTATCTTGAGTAAGCAATCATTTTCATACAAAAGCAGAACCATTGGTTACTCTCGTGACCAATTATCTTGTAATAATAACAGTTAAATTTTACAGTGTCAGTCAATTACAAGAACAGCCTTCAGCATCTGGGAAAGAGTAAAGCAGGCTGCTAGGGTGCAGGATGTACAAACTAAGGGCTTACAAGCTAAAACAATATCTACATGAATTCTTTAACCACAGCAGTTGTCAAATTTTAAAAACAATGCTAGCCATAAAAACACAATGCGAACCATCACAGGACTATTATAAATGAGGCAGATGAGTGGTAAATGACACAAAGTGTTATATGAGTGCAAAAGAATTAATTTCAGGACTGAATAAAGAAGTCAGCAAGGAGAACTGACTTTATAAACAAGGACAGATGCAGATGCAGTTTGAAGCATACGAGTTTGAAAAACTGGGGGAACAGGGAAGATTTGTCATATGGCAGCACCATGATCTCTTCTCAGAAGTACTTTTCCTCTTTCAGTCCAGAAATCCTTTGAAGTGCTGTCTTGGGACCAAGCACACAGAGTACAAGACCCTGGGACACAAATCTTTAGGACTTATGTCTCTCTGATCTGTGTAGTTCTTATAGTTAAGTACTTATAACTACAACTATAACTAATTATAACTACATATACTATATATACATATATGTATAATTATATATATATATATAAATATATATATAACCAGATATAGTTATATATATAGTATATATAAAACTATATATATATATAAAACTATATATACTATATATATATAAAACTACAGATATAATATATAACTAATAGTAAGGTTTACATCTCCTTTCACCTTGATTGATTTATCCACCTAAGAAGTCCTTACCTGACATTTGTTTCTTCCTTCTACCTCTCCCTCTCCTCTCCCCTTCACTACCTTCCCCTCTCTTCCTGCCCTGTCACTGCCTCCTCTTCTCTTCCTCCTTTACTTCCTCCTCCTTTGTCTCTTTGTACCACTACAGCATCTTCAGACACATACTAGCAGCTTCAAATAAAGCGTTGACTTCAACAAAACCAGCAGTTCTATGAGGCCTTTCCCTCCACATGGGTTACTCTATTTCCCACGTCATTTCCTGACTACTTTTCAGCATTCAATGGACAATTTTGCCATCTCTTCTTATAGGCAAATTCAAAGTTTCTTTAAATTGATTTAATAACATACTATATTCCTCCAGTCTTTATACTTAGTGGACTGCTGCCATTACCTGTCAAGTGAAGCTCCTGTCAGCCTCAAGACTGTAGTGATCACAGAGACTGACATTATCCTGACATGCTACACAGTTGTATTTCAGTGCACCACAGACTACCTCCGGCATAGCAAGTATTCAAGCACTAGGTGTGTGTGTGTGTGTGTGTGTGTGTGTGTGTGTGTGTGTGTGTGTGTGTGTGTGTGTGTTGAACCCATGTCCTCAAGTACAATAGGTAATCACTCAATCATTGTCTTAAATCCACAGCCTGGTAAAAAATTTTTGACAAAAATAAAGACTTCCATTCTAATACAACTGAACCTCATTTTTCTACTCTATATGATCAGCTCCTCATCTCAATGTAATTAAAATTATGTTTTATATTTATCTCCCCAGTTTATTATAAAACCCTTAAGGTTGAGAGGTAGTCTCTATATGCCTATGACTTAAAACCTGCTCTTAAGTTGGTAGAAATTGAGCACATTTCTGCTCAGTGGATAAAGGACAAAAAGCCTCTCTTAACACACACTATAACATCCTCAGAAACTCTGTACAGTATTTATAAATGAGTCACCTGATTCTTTGGTAAATCATAACTGAACACTTGTATACATACAGGTAGACATAATTTCTGAGTAGTTCATATTATAAATTTCTATAATATTTCCACTGTAATCAGTTCAGCCTAATAAGACCCATACCTACAGTTTTAATTGTCTCTAAATTCATTCTTTACACTGGAACTTGATTAGTTTTCCATTTTATTATTTAGGCTAAACCAGTGCTCCCTTTGGGATGGTCAAAGACCACCTTCTTGTGAAGTGCTCTGGGTGCCAGTGAAGCACAAAGAGGCTATTCCTACATAAACCTCACAATTCAAAGTGTGTGAGTCACAAAGGAACAGGACAAAAGAGTCAAGGACTTCTCACACATGCTAACCCCAAAGCCTCGCTCCCTGTAATGTAACAAAAGTTTGAACAGTCCCTCTCAGCAGAATCATAGCCACATCTGTTCTCCACTTGGTAATTGAAATATGTTCAGATCCTAAAATAGAGACCCTGGAGAACAGAAAACTTCATGAAAGTAAATAAAACCTGCAGTCCTTAAGAACTCTCAACATAAAGGTCCCTCTTTAGTCTCTAGACTTATCACATTTTTGACATTATTTAGTAATGCATGCCTCCTTTGCAGGAGCAGAATTGATCCATGATAGGACAAAAGCTTATTCTGGGAAAAGGATGTACTTACTGTTGAAGTTTTTTCATGTATAGAAAAATACAGCTGATGGGCAAAGAAATGCAGATTAATGGATCATCAAAATAAATATATAAATAAATGAATAAGAAAGTATAACTTATTCACAATTTCCTTTAAAGTGACCTCTGGAATTTTCTTCTAAGATCCTACCTTTACAATACATTTCATTCTACTTACTGCTCAAATTGCCCTGCTTTTATTAGTATATATATATATGTATAATAAAATATCATTTAAGAACTGTTTGATTCATTTACACATCAATAAGACTAACTTTACTCTAACATACACAGTTTTGCTCTTTGTTTACTTGAAGAAATTGTAAGGGGAATCACTTTGATGTTGAGGAATGCATGGATTGCAAAGCCTTGTATTAAGTTAAGTGAGGTGTTACATTCCTAGAATTCACTGCTCTTGAGTAAAGGTAGGATCAGAAGTTCAATGTAAGCTTCCTCTAGTTACCTAGTAAGTTTGAAATCAGCCTGAACTACATGAAACTCTTACTAAATAAGATGGGGGAAATGCATGTATCATATATTTTAAGTATCTGAGAATACATCAGATTCACTGTCTGTATGGGTGAATATTCTCTTGATTACTAACAAGAGGAATGGACTCCATTTATTTTAACAACATGGTAATAGATTGAGATGATATTAAGATAACCCACAGGTTTTAAGGAAAAGGTCAGTAAAAACATTGGTCCTGTAACAGGTAAAGGGCAGAAACAGGCTGTGGAATATCAGTAGCATGCTATGCCAACATTACTGCAGACAGTAAACAAACAGCTTAGCTTTGGGTTCCCACATCCAGAAACTAAAATTACAGTGTTTATTGACCTCTTCCAGCATGCTTGCATTAAAAATAAAGATTTCTGCTTCACAGAAACACTACATCTAAAATTAACAGAGGTAAGAGTAAGATACTTGCAATACACAGAACCAGTATCGTATTTATAGCAAGCATCTGATGGGAATTTTTAAAAATTAACTAGAAAAACAAATCCCAATAGAAAGAAATGCATGTAAGTAATCACCAAATAATTCTAAAAAAGAAAACCCCACAGCGAGGAGGAAGCATAAGAAGAAAGGCTGTGGTCTTCCAGTAATCAAAGTAATGTAAATTAAGTAGAACTATTAGCCTTGAAAGAAGAAGAGCCACCAACCACAGGCAGGGATTTTGTCCTTCAGTCTGAATGGTTGGAGGGAATAAAACAGGGGCTTAGAAGTAAGCAAGATTGCAAATTCGCCTTCCTGAATCATGGATTCCTAGGGCTGCTTAGAAAACGTAGATGGTAGCAGTGAGGGGAGTGAACAGCCACATGGAAAGCCACTCAAAGAGTCTTGCATCTGTACCTTATTCCAAAGACACTGTCGTGAGAGAAGATTCCGGAGTCTCCGTGCCTTCCCAGGACTGAGAGATTCTGTCTACAGTGCTTGTTTCAGACTGGCAAACAGAGGCAATTTCACCTGTGCTAGCCCTCTTGATTCAGGGCAGAGCTTGGCATAGAAGCCGCTGGACAGCTTGCCCTGCCCGACTGTTTTTGTAGACTTCTTCCCACTGTCCCACTCTTGTTCAATATGCAGCACAGCACACAGTAACATTCACACCTGAAGAGTCAGCTCTTCAGGGTCCCAGTGTATCTGGTTGGAATCAGTTTCCGTGTCGGCTAGTTTGGAAAGGATTGACTCTTGGGTCCTTGGCTGAATTGGGTGGGTTCGGTAGGTTAGCACCGTTCCTGGCTTTGTTAATCCTCATACTATTGTACGAACATCTTCTCCAGGATGCGGAGGACATCATCTCTTCCTCAGGGGCTAGCACAGGTGGTGAAGAAGGATGAGCACTGGAGTCTGTTTCTGTGGGTTCTCGTTGAGAGCAGGGACCATATTCAAAAATACATTGCCCTGGACTGCAGAGTCCTAGCCCCTTCCCCGAGTGCCTTTCTGGACCAGGGAAGATGGAACAGATCAGACCCCCTCCTGATTGTATCCATTGGTGCTTAGAGTTGGAAGCCGACACAGAAGTCTCCATTGAGCAGTCCACTGAGCTTCACACACAGGAAGCAGAGTACCTCACTTCAAAGCTGCCTTACAAAGAGGTATCCTGAGGAAGAGAATAGTGGTATCTGGTAGAAAAAAAAATAAATAAATATTAAAAACAAAAACAAAGAGATGCTAGCCAGAGGATGAGACAGCACCAGGGCCTGGCAAAATTAAAAAGCACATGGACTAAAGAATCACCTATGCATGGCTTTCCAAGCCTCAGTGACAACTCTAATTTATCCCTTTAGTGACTCCTAGAGAGTCACACACTAAACAAGAACACCAAAGAGCCAACTTTTGCCTCCATAAAAACCTGCCCTTAATTACCTAGTATTTCAGCAGTTCTACCCCTGCCTATTTGTCAGAAGCCTCTGAGGTATATTTTAACTTAAAGCCCAAGCCCAGCATAGTAATATACTTCTATACTCCCAGCACTTAGGAGGCCAAGTCACAAAGAAGGACAGTTTGAGGACCTCCTGGACATGATAGTAAGACCTATCTCAAAAGACTACAAAGAGAACTGCAGATGTAAATCTTGGGTAGGGTATGTCTTCAGCATGCACATAGAACTGAGGTTTTTTGCTTTGTTTTGTTATTTCTATTTTTTTTCTTTTTGAGACTATCAATACAACATTTCTCCAGTCTGCTTTCTCCCTCCAAACCCTCCCATATATGCCTTCCCACTATCCTTCAAATGTATGGCCTCCTTTTTCAGTATTGCTATTGCATGCACATGCATATATGTATATATGCATATAGTCCAAACAATAACCTGTTCAGTCTATATACAGTTGCTTGTATGTATGTTTTCAGAGCTGACTGTTTGGCACTGGGAAACCTATTGATGAGCTGAGTTTTATCCCCTCTACTTCACAAATGGATGTGGTGGTACACACCTACATCCTTATCACTCAGGACTGGGGTCAGGAAGTTCAGAAATTCAAGGACATCCTTGGTTACATAAAGAATTGAAGGCCAGGGTGGATTTTAAACCTAAATAAATAGAAACAGAATTTATTTCAGTGGATTTATCTGAGAATTTAACATTTCTAAAGTTACCATCTACCCCACAGTTGTGCATTCAGAGATAGGGACCAATGATATGTCTGAATACTATGTCATCATCTAAAATGAAATAAATATGAATAAATAGAAACAACATGAATAAAGCCACAATAAGTTTCTTTAAGTCATGTTAGTCCAATCCAAACTAGAAAGGTGGGAAACATTAACTAAGTGTTAACAGTGACATAAGCTATGGGAACCATACCCACTGTCACTGGAAGCAAGAACTAGATAAGATTTTCAAAAAACTAATCAGGCTCTACATAGTTCCTACAGCATGTATATAAATCCTAGATTAAATGTAAATCCCGAAGGAGTCACACAGAAGCATCAAGGGACTAAGTGAGTATGTTACCTTCAGTGTTACTATGGAAGAAAACCCATGTGTCCATCATTGATAGAGAAAAAAAAATTGAACAGTTTTGAATCTGTACCATACAATAGAATGTAGTTTGCAAGCAACAAATTAGAAATTCTCATAGCACTATGGATAATAAAAGAATTGCTCAGACACTATCCAATCTTTTGACATTAATAGATAGCATTGTCATCTATGAAGTTCAAACTGAAGAACCACACAACCCAGTAACAAGCAATTGCAAAAAAAAAAACAACAACTCATAATGTTACAATGTTTTAGTAAATTATGATTTTGTATTGGCCACATCCATAACTATCTGCCACCACAAGGAGCCTTCAGGCCAGAATTGCATATGGGCGGCTCAAACGAAAAAATAAAGGCAGGATAAAATACATTATTCAATGCCATTCATCTTTATTCAAGTTACATACATACAAAATAACAATATAAATTTTATGAAAGTACAAACATACAAAAAATGTTTTCTATGTTAGAATATTTGTATTTGATGGAAAAGGAGAAGATTTAGAATTGAAAGTGGAGAAAAAAATGGACCTTTAAGTAGCTGAAATAAAAGAGCAGTCTAGAAATGATAACACATTATAACTTAAAATACATTCATGTAGTCTTCTTATGTATATAATCTCTCTTTCACCTCAGATATAAATTCTAATCTCTTTTAATTTCTGAGAGGTGTTGCTCCTACATTTGTTTCATTATTTTCTACTTGTTGAATCGTTTCTCTTCTTTCAGGTGTAATTATATTTTCTCCCATGCTAAAAGAAACTTTTACATTGCAATCGTCTCTTCCGTCCCACGCTTTCCTGTCGCAGACCTTTTGAGATACCCAAAATGCCTCATATGATGCGCTGAGATCCAGAGCATCTTGTACTACAACTTAAATTTGGTTACTTTAGCCAATCACTTAACCATACCAATTACAGCATCACTCTCTAACACATGAGGTTACATAAAATTGATTTTTTAGGCAGAATGAAATTTCTTCTCCCAATGTTAGAAATAATTATGTTCACATTGGATATATCCTTCTCAAGGGCAAAAGCTCAGAAATAAAGTTCTTTACATTTTTTTTTCAGGTAATTCCTACAGCTTCCTAGCTGGATTCCAAATGTCCACTTCTTCACATCAGCCTTTAATTACTCAGAAAAAAAAACAGCAAGTTTGTTTCTCCATTTCCTAGAATATAAAGTTTTTCTCTTCACCATGGAACATAATACTTTACCATGGCAAATAAGTATGTTTCACAAATACGTTCCTTGACTCTTTCAGTTTTGTCTCCTGTCAGAATCCATCTTTCTGGTGTTGTGTTCCTTACTTTTATGCTGCTGTGACCAAATACCTAACAGATGAAATTTAGAGCTTGATCTCTTTTAAGAGGTATCTGTCCATCACAGCGAAAGAAAGTCTGGCAACCAAGCTAACTCAATCCAGGGTGGTGGAAGTTTGCTGCTGGTAGCACAGCCACAGCTGACAGGGAGCAGAGACCAGGTGGGAATTCCCATTATCATCTCTATCAGATAAGTTCTTTCTCAGCCTGAAGCTCCTGGTCACATATGATATTCTACACAGGCACTAACAAAAAGTCACTTTCTTTATGTTTTTGTGAGCTGTCATTAAATTTCAATACTTCTCTTATGTAATATCTGTTATACTTTATAATAAGAATCTAAGTAATAAGGTGTTTTTACTCTTTTTTCTTTGTATTGATTTTTTATTTTGCTAATTTCACATCATGCACCCTGTTCACTTTCATCTCCATCTTCACCATAGTCCCCCTCCTCCACCCTTGCAACCTCTCTCAACATAAAAAAAAAAAAAATCTCATTGTGGAAGCTATAGTTTGTCTCAGGGTATCCCATAATGTTCCCTTGGTACATACTTTTTTGTTTGCAAATGTTCATTATAATGACCCCTTGGTCTGGTATGATGCTTCTGGCTTCTGCTACTTTGTCAATATTGTAACCTCACTGGGACTCCTCTCAGATATACTGTTGTTATCCTGTGTCATGGAGATCTGTAGTTTTGGTTCTGTGGAACTGGCTTCTTCGTGCACTCCAGCAGTTCATTCATGGGGTATATTTTGGGTAGAGCCAACTCAAAGCCCTGGTTCTGGGCCTGCCATCCACACATCCAGGGCCAGTTCAACTGTGCTACCCAGGTAAGAACCAAGGCCTGAATACCCACTTGATTCCTAAACAACTCAAAATTTAACTATGAGACTCTAGCTATCTATTCTTCAACCACCTCAGAGACCTGAGAGGGATAAATATATCTGATTATATAGGAAGTGCAGGGCCTGCAGCTTCCAAAACTAAAAATGACATACCAGTGGCTGCCTGGACAGTTCCATTTTCTCTCCATACATTACAGCATCAATCTTCAGCCATTTGGCCCCGTTTCTTTGACAGACATTGGTTGTAGAGCACGAATTATGAAGGACTTACCAACCCTGTCTTGGCAGAGCTAGGCTGTCGACTTATCTGCTTCCAAGTTTTGTCCTTTTTGGACAGAAGTCTGTCTACAGTTGAAGCAAGGGGTTTTTCTTGCCAAGAGAATGGCTTACCACCAATTCAATCATCTCCCACTGGAGATTCTTCGATGCTCATCTTCTACTTGGAGTAGAATAGGGGGTGCTGTCAGGAGCTGACATGTCTGGATATCAAAAAATCTTAAGTTAAGAAAACATCTTTGTTTGAATTGCAGCCTGCCTTTTGTAAGTAGCTTTTAAACTTAAATCTTTCCAAATCCTATGTGCCTGTCTCTGCATTCTAAGTTTTGGGATCAAAGACATGTGGTTTCCAACTGATGGGATTAAAGATGTGCTCCTCCACTCCTGGATCAAAGTTGTCCTTTGAGATCTCAAAATATATACACTAAAGGTTTGTTTAGCTCCAAAATATCAAAATAATTTCTTCTTTAATCTGGATTGAAAGGTAATACTTTGTATATTATCAAAAAAAAACAAATTTGCTCCAGGAAAAATATTACCTGACCCCCCCCCCAAAAAAAGGTAATTGTCTCAGAGTTAGGATTAGGGCAGGGCTCTGTTCTTATCTTTCCAGGAGATTTAAAGTATCCATTCAAGGAATCCAGGGACAACTGGACAACGGAAACCTCAGCAGAAAACAGATCAGACACCAAAGAAGACGAGTGGCCCAGATGATCCAGCCTTGCAGACTTCTTCAATAGCAGTTTCCTCAAAAGTCTATAACCACAACAGCTCAAAATTGCTAAGATCGTTCAGCTACACAGACTACTCCAGCCAGATCTTCAGTAAAGTTCTGAAGATCAGCTTCTGTCTATGAACTTCATAGGACATGATTCTATTAACATTTTTAACCATTTTTCCATTCTTATTTGGGCCCCAAACAGGTTTACTACGTCCCAAATCAGCAGGAAGTCATTTTAAGAGAACAACGTCCCATCCCCAGAAGGTGGGGAGGGTGTCCCCCCCCCCTTTGGTTATTTGATAGATAATAGAAAATTTTGTTATTTAGGGGAAAAGACTACAAGCTTTTAAATGGTCTTGTTAAATGGGTTTTGGAGGTTAGACCCAGGGACTTCTCTCTTTTGCTTTTCTGTATCCTCCTTTCTCTCCTATATAGGAGTGAACAGACTTGAGAAAAATGGGACATAGACATAGTATAGGAAAGA
>CAJQZJ010034146.1:0-23768 GCA_907164525.1 Lophiomys imhausi | reverse complement strand
GGGTAAGCAGATGTTGCTTGTCTCTTAGCAGGTTTATTTCTGATTAGTTTAGCAAGTAACTATAATAGGATGTCATAGTACCTAACAGAATGACCGGCTTGCATAACCATTAGTTTACATTTCTTAATTATCCTAAACAGTTTATGAAAATTAGTAGTAAAAGCCCGAAACATCACATTTCATTTTTTTCTTTACCTCCTAACCCTTCCATCCCATTTCTCTGGGGTTGGGTGTCCTTATATAACAGTCCCTCATCTCAGCTGAGAGATCATATGAGGGCCAAGAGCCTCTTCATTCATTGGGGATCTATAGCAGTACCATCAGTGAAAAGTGTCTCCTTGCCCGGGAGAGAGAACTACTAAACAAACAAACCAATAAGCATACAATAGATAAAAAAGACTAAAAAATAGAAAAAAATATAACTAATATATAAAAAATAAATAAAAAATAAAAATTAAAAATAAGAAGTCTATGTCCAAGTTCCCTTTGGTGTGTTAGTTGTAGTATCGATACCTTCTACTATATAGCTAAAATCCTACTATAAATGAATAGATGCCATATGTGTCCTTCTGAGTCTGGGTTAGTTCACTCAGGATGAGCTTTTCTAGTTCCATCCATTTGGCTGCAAATTGCATAAATTCATTGTTCCTGATAGGTGAATAATATTCCATTGTGTAGATGTACCACAGTTTTTTAACTGATTCTTCAGTTGAGGAACATCTGGGTTGTTTGCAGTTTCTAGCTATTACAAATAAGGCTGCTATAAACATAGATGAGGAAACTTCCTTAAGATTCTGTGAAGAGGCATTTGGGTGTATAACCAGAAGTGATATGGCTGGGTCCTGAGGCAGAGCTATTCCAAGTTTTCTAAGATATCGCCAGACTGACATCCATAGTGGTTGCACAAGCCTGCATTCCCACAAGCAATGGAGTAGGGTACCCCTTTCTCCATACCCTCACCAGCATGTGCTGTCATTTGAGTTTTTGATCTTAGTCATTCTGACAGGTGTGAGATGGAATCTCAGAGTCGTCTTGAGTTGCATTTCTCTGATGATTAAAGATGTTGAACATTTCTTCAAGTGTCTCTCAGCCATTAGGGATTTCTCCTTTGTGAATTCTCTATTTAGCTTTGTCCCCTATTTTTTGATTGGATTATTTGGTTTCTTGGCATTTAATTTCTTGAGTTCTTTGTAGATTTTGGATATTAGCCCTCTGTCAGATGTGGGGTTGGTGAAGATTTTCTCCCAGTCTGTAGGCTGCCGTTTTGTTCGAATGACAGTGTCCTTTGCCTTACAGAAGCTTTTCAGTTTCATGAGGTCACATTTATTGATTGTTGATCTCAAGTCCTGAGCTGTTGGTGTTCTGTTCAAGAAGTTGTCGCCTGTGCCAATTAGTTCGAGGGTTTCTCCCACTTTTTCTTCTAGTAGATTTAGTGTGACCGGCCTTATGTTAAGGTCTTTGATCCACTTGGACTTAAGTTTTGTACAAGGTGATAAGTATGGGTCTAACTTCATTCTTTTACAAATGGATATCCAGTTGGACCAGCACCATTAGTTGAAGATGCTGTCCTTCTTCCATTGTGCCATTTTGGCTTCTTTGTTAAAAATTAGGTGGCCATAAGTGTGTGGGTCTATTTCTGGATCTTCAATTTGACTCCATTGATCTACTAGTCTGTTTCTATACCAATACCATGCTTATTTTTTACAACTATTGCTCTGTAGTACAGCTTGAAATCTGAGATGGTAATACCTCCAGATGTTTTTTTTATAGTACAGGATTGATTTAGCTATTCTGGGCTTTTCGTTGTTCCATATGAAATTGAGGCTAGCTCTTTCCAAGTCTATAAAAAATTGTGTTGGTATTTTGATAGGAATTGCATTGAATCTATATATTGCTTTTGGTAGGATGGCCATTTTTATTATGTTGATCTTACCTATCCATGAGCATGGGAGATCTTTCCATCTTCTAAAGTCCTCTTCCATTTCTTTCCTCAAGGACTTGAAGTTCTTGTTGTATAGGTCCTTTACTTGCTTGGTTAGTGTTACCCCCAGGTATTTTATGTTGTTTGCGGCTATTGTGAAGGGGGTTGTTTCCCTTATTTCTTTCTCAGCCCATTTGTTTGTTGTATAAAGAAGGGCTTCTGATTTTTTTTGAATTAATTTTGTATCCAGCCACTTCACTAAAGGTGTTTATCAGCTGTAAGTGTTCTCTGGTGGAATTTTTGGGGTTGCTTATGTATACTAACATATCATCTGCAAATAAGGATAATTTGACTTCTTCGTTTCTGATGTTTATCCCCTTGATGTCCTTTAGTTGTCTTATTGCTCTAGCAAGAACTGCAAGTACTATATTGAAGAGATATGGTGAAAGTGGACATCCTTGTCTTGTCCCTGAGTTTAGAGGAAATGCTTCAAGTTTCTCTCCATTTATTTTGATGTTGGCCACTGGCCTGCTGAATATTGCCTTTATCATTTCTAGGTACAGCCCTTGTATGCCCATTCTCTCCAGAACTTTTAGCATGAAGGGGTGTTGGATTTTGTCAAATGCTTTTTCTGTATCTATCGAGATTATCATGTGGTTTTTTTTCTTTCATCTTGTTTATATGGTGAATGACATTGATACACTTTCGTATGTTGAACCATCTCTGCATCCCTGGGATGAAGCCTACTTGATCATGGTGTATGATACTTTTGATGTGTTCTTGAATTCGGTTTGCTAGTATTTTATTAAGTATTTTTGCATCTATGTTCATGAGGGAGATTGGTCTGAAGTTCTCTTTCTTTGTTGGGTCTTTGTGTGGTTTAAGAATCAGGGTGATTGTGGCCTCGTAGAATGAGTTTGGCAATGTTCTTTCAGATTCTATTTGGTGAAAGAGTTTGAAAAGTATTGGTGTTAGCTCCTCTTTGAAGGTCCAGTAGAATTCCGTGCTAAAGCCATCTGGCCCTGGGCTTTTTTTGGTTGGGAGATTTTTAATGGCTGTTTCTATTTGCTTATGGGTTATAGGGCTGTTTAATCTGTTTATCTGATCTTAATTTAGCTTCAGTAGGTGGAATCTATCAAGAAAATTGTCCATTTCACTTAAGTTTTCAAATTTGGTGGAGTATAGATTTTTAAAATAGGATCCAAATATTCTCTGGATTTCCTCAATGTCTGTTGTTATTTCACCATTTTCATTTCTGATTTTGTTGATTTGTGTTTTCTCCCTCTGTCTTTAAGTTAATTTGGCTAAGGGTCTGTCTATTTTGTTGATTTTCTCGAAGAACCAACTCTTGGTTTCATTGATTCTTTGTATAGTTCTTTTTGTGTCTAAGTTGTTGATTTCAGCCCTAAGTTTGATGATCTCCTGCCTTCTGCTCCTCTTGGGAGTGTTTACTTCTTTTTTTTTTCCAATTCACCCAGTTTAGCTGTTAATTTGCTAATATGAGCTGTCACAATTTTCTTTTTGAAGGCACTTAGTGCTATGAACTTTCCTCGTAGCACAGCTTTCATTGTGTCCCATAGGTTTGGGTATGTTGTGTCTTCATTTTCGTTGGATTTTAAGAAGTCTTTGATTTCCTTCTTTATTTCTTCCCTGACCCAGTGGTCCTCTAGTAAAGAGTTGTTCAATTTCCATGTGAGTGTAGACTTTCTGTTGATTCTCTTGCTATTGAAGTCCAGCTTTATTCCATGGTGGTCTGATAAGATACAAGGGGTTATTTCAATTTTCTTGTATCTGTTGAGGCTATCTTTGTGTCCAACTATATGGTCGATTTTGGAGAAGGTTCTGTGAGGTGCTGAGAAGTTGTATTCTTTTGTGTTTGGGTGAAACATTCTGTAGATATCTGTTAGGTCCATTTGGTTCATGATCTCTGTTAGACTCATTATTTCTCTGTTTGGCTTCTGTCTTGATGATCTTTCCATCGTTGTGAATGGGGTGTTGAAGTCTCCCACTATTAAAGTGTTTGGATCGATGTGCGATTTAAGTTTTAGAAGCATTTCTTTTATAAATGTAGGTGCCTTTGTATTTGGGGCATAGATGTTCAATATTGAGATGTCCTCTTGGAGGATAATTCCTTTAATGGGTATGTAATGCCCTTCTCTGTCTTTTTTTTATTGACTTCAATTGGAAGTCTACTTTGTTTGATATTAGGGTGGCTACCCCAGCTTTTTTCCTGGGTCCATTTGCTTGGAAAACCTTTTCCCAGCCCTTTACTCTGAGATAGTGTTTATCTTCAATAGTGAGATATGTTTCTTGTATACAGCAAAAAGATGGGTCTTGTTTACGGATCCAGTCTGTAAGTCTGTGTCTTTTTATTGGCGAGTTGAGTCCATTGATGTTGATGGATATTAGTGACCAGGGGTTGTTATTTCCCATTATTTTGGTATAGCTGTCTGTCTTGTGTTTCTTTTTGTTTAGTTGCTGTGGAGGTTTCTATTTCCTCTGTTTTCTTGGGTGTAGTTATCTTCTCTGTGTTGGAATTTTCCTTCTAGGATCTTCTGTGGGGCTGGGTTTGTGAGGAGATATTGTTTGAAATTGATTTTGTCATGGAATATCTTGTTTTCTCCTTCTATGTTGATAGAGAGTTTTGCTGGGTATAGTAGTCTGGCTGGGCACCTATGTTCTCTCAGGGCTTGTAGGACATCTGTCCAGGCCCTTCTAGCTTTTAAAGTTTCTGAGGAGAAGTCAGGTGTGATTCTGATGGGTCTGCCATTGTATGTGACTTGGCCTTTTTCTCTTACAGTTTTTAATATCCTTTCTTTGTTCTCTACATTTGGAGTTTCTATTATTATGTGGCGAGAGGAGTTTCTTTTCTGATCTAACCTGTTTGGTGTTCTGTAAGCCTCTTGGATTTTTACTGGCATCTCTTTCTTTAGGTTTGGGAAGTTTTCTTCTATGATTTTGTTGAAGATATTTCCTGGACCATGGAATTGGGAGTCTTCTCTTTCCTCTATGCCTATAATTCTTAGGTTCCGTCTTTTATTGAGTCCTTGATTTCTTGGATGTTGTGGGTGAGAGGTTTTTTAGCTTTCTCATTTCTTTGGATGTTGTACTGATTTCTTCCATCAAATCTTCCATGCCTGAGATCCTGTCTTCCATCTCTTGCATCCTATTTTTCATACTCACATCTGTAGTTCCTGTTCTCTTCTCTTGATTCTCCATTTCCTCTTTTAACTCTGACTGTGTTTTCTTTATTGTTTCCATTTCTATTTTCATGTCTTGAATGGTATTGTTCATTTTGTACATTTCCTTCTCCAGTTTGCTTGTTTTTACCTGGAAATCTTTCATTGCTTTGTCCTTTTCCTGTTCAAGCTGAGTCACCTTCGCTTGGAGCTCTTTAATGGTGTTATTCGTTATTTTGAATTGTAAAATCGTGGCTTCTTTGAATTTCTTCATAGTTTTAAGTTCTTCTTGAAGGGACTCTATCACTTTCCATAATGTAAAATTGTCATCGTTTTCATGTGTTTCAGCTGTGGTGAGGTGGTTCGGGCTGAATGG
The DNA here is from genome assembly GCA_907164525.1 of Lophiomys imhausi. Classification (NCBI taxonomy): domain Eukaryota; kingdom Metazoa; phylum Chordata; class Mammalia; order Rodentia; family Muridae; genus Lophiomys; species Lophiomys imhausi. The sequence continues at coordinate 18,292 of CAJQZJ010034146.1, read as the reverse complement.
AATAGCGTTACTTTCTTTTGTTGGAGACATTTCGCTCTGTTTTTTTTTTTTTTTTTTGTCTGGGGCCTCTGGCCATGTGGAATATTTTTGCTGTCTTCTGGACTTGGGTCCAAAGGGGGCGCTTTGGTGTAGGAGTAGAGTTGCCTTACTCCACCCCTATGAGGTGAGTCATTCCGTCCCGCCTCCCTGGTGGAGACCTAATTAATTCAGGTGGTGGAGCTGTGTACAAGTAAGCTCTGGTTCCCCACCAGAAAGGTCCATGCTAGTACATAAGTCCGATATATGACAGTTTCAAATATTTTGCAGTTTGGGTTGGTTCCTCTAGCGGGTAAATCTGCAGTTCAGCTTCAGTAGCCTTGGTGCTCCTGCGGCTTGGAAACTGGCCAGTGATGTCACAGACTGCGATCTGTGGTCTGAAGGCACTTTGCAGCAGATCTCCGCTCACTTCCAAGGGTCGCAACCTTTCACTAGATAATTGGATCATCTGTGTGAGACCTGGGAGTGCCCAGCAGGGTGGGGATTATCTCTGCGTGGTTTCTGAATTTGCTGGCTGGGTATTAGGTTGGAGCTTACTGGGGGTCTCTCTTTTTGGGGGATGGGTGATCCCGATTCCCTGGTCCAGAGGCTTCCTAGTGTGTCCAAGAGTTGGAAGGGGCGTCCTGCCCAGGGATCTTCCATAGTCCCTGTGTAGTTGGGTGAGATTTAGAAGGGGTCGTGCCCTTTGTACAGCATCCTGGAACACTTGCTGCCTTGTGACTGTTGACCCCGAAATCAAAATACATCCGCACCGGCCACCGCCATCTTGGATCCCTTCCTCCCCTTTTCTAGAGGGCCAGACAAAAGAGTTATTGGAAAGAAAAGCACTTAGTCGCCCAACCATTTGGAGACATAGATGTTGTGAGTGTGTTTATCCCTCTAAGATTAGACAGGTGTCAACAGAAGAGTTGTTAAAGTGATACCCTGAGGGACCAGGATTTTGAATAAAAGTAAAAATGATCTGAATGTCAAATTGTACCCAGGTGTCTTTTTATGAAAGATTCAACAAATATCTGAATTGTATATTATTTAGGCAAATGCCACTATTAGAGCATAATCAAATGGATTACACATGGATCATAGGCCAAAAGGCCAGATACCATAAAAATGCAAAGTAGAGATACAAAGCAGGGCAATGTGGCCTAGGTTACTATAGGAATTAATCAGAGGGAAGTCTCTGAGTGATTTGGATGATGAAATTGGCAGATAGGATAGCGTGAGCATAACTATTGATTCTCTGTTCAAGGAAAGAACAGACCTGTGAATAAACATACACAACTGGACATAGCCATTTAGAATTAAGCTTTCAATACAACAAAAATAATTTAATTGGAGTCGTATGGAATCAGTGGATGAATTAATATACTAATTATACTGTAAATACAAAAATATTAGAAACATGGGCTTTAGGAGTTATTTCAGTCAGCAAAAATTTGACTGAAGATATTAGTTCTATAGCAGGCATCCATGTAAAAAGTCAGACATCATGGCATGTGTCTGTAATCCCAGTACAGAGGAGGCTAAGAGAGGTAAAATCAACAGCCATGCTAGCCTATTTGGTCAGTGACTTCCAGGTCCCAGTAAGAGAGCCAATGTCAACAAACAAGATGGACAGTTCTTGAGGAAGGACATCTGAGACTGTCCTCTGGCCTTTCCATGCACATGTGTGTGCATACACATGTACACAACATACACACACACATGAGAACACATAGACATACATACTCCCCCATGTGTACTCATGCAAAATAAATAAATAAACACTAGAGATGTAAAATAACTTAATCGAAATATACAATTAATTAAGTGATGACCACCTTAAGGAGAGGGAAAAAACACATGGAAAGGACAGAAAAACTGTCAAACAGTGTATTATTTTGTGGGTAGAACTCTGAATACACACTGATCATAATAGTGACTCCCAGAACAACAGCAAAACTCTGTGAAATTCTACCTCATAAAAATCACTAGAGACAATCCAAGAGGAATGACCATATCCATGGACAGGGAAACCGCATTCAAAACATATTTCTAGGAAAGAGAATAAATACCTGGGAGTACAAAAATCTGAAAAATGGGAATTCATAATAAATAGCAATAATAGTAATAAAGGTGTCCACTGCTTCCACTAAAGCAGCATTGTGATTGGCTTATAATGGCTGTTAATAACCATTTCTTGAGTGAACAATTAAACCCAAAGAAGACACTTTTAATATTTTCCTGGCAGGAATAAAATAGTGGAGAAAGTATAGAGATTATTTGAAGCAATAAGTTAATATATTATAAAATTCTGCACCCAGCTGAGAGAGAATAACAGGTTTTTATTGTGTATTGATAGACTTTAGAAAAATAGCTATATATTAGCTATGAATAGTCTTAAGAAATTCAAATAATTGAAGTTGCACAGGCCATTATAGCCCATCCCCACACACTCTAATATTATTGGAAACAAGAGCACCCTAATGAGCCTAGTCAATCACTGAAAACTTGTGCTCAGCACCTGGAGTATATGAGTCAGCACATCTGAGGCAGGGATTAGAAAACTTGGAATAGCTCTACCTCAAGACCCAGTCATATCACTTCTGGGTATCCACCCAAGCTATTCCTCACCAAACCACAAGGGCATAGCCTCATCTATGTTCATAGCATCATTATTTGTAAAAGCTAGAAACTGGAAACAACCCAGATGTCCCTCAACTGACCAATGGATAAAAAAACTGTGGTACATCTACACAATGGAATACTACTCAGCTATCAGAAACAAGGAAATCATGCAATTTGCAGCCAAATGGATGGAACTAGAAAAGCTCATCCTGAGTGAGCTAACCCAGACTCAGAGAGGTGCTCATGGCATCTACTCACTTATAATTGGATTTTAGCCATTTAGTACAGGATAACTATCCTAAAACCAACACACCAAAAGGATCAGGAACATAGACTTTGTTACCTATTAATGGGACAATTTGTCCTAGAGGTGCTACCATGTAGGCCCCAGTGCAAGAGGAAGTCCTTAGCTCTCATATGCCTATTGAACTGAGAGGGGTTGATATGTAGGGACACTCCACATTGGAGGAGTGGGATGGGTAGGAGAGGGAGGAGAGGGTGGGAGGGTGGAACAAGAGGTGGTGTAAAGAGGGCACTATGATGGAGATGTAACTTGAAGTAATAAATAAACATTAAAAAAAGAATCTGCATTTCTACAAAGTTCTCAGAGGGATGAAGGTGGTATCAGTTCTGGGAAAATTCTTCTTTTAAAATGATTTAAAAAAATCTTCTCCCATATCTTCCTCACTTTTCTCCCCGCCTATCTTCATGGTTTCATCTCCTTGTCTCACAATTAAATAAATAAAACAAAAAACAAAGGTAAAACAAAAAAAAAAAAACAGTAAGGAAAAAAAAAGAGCAAAACAAAATAGAAAATGGAATTAAGCAAACAAACAAAATAGGAGTTCATTTTGAGTTGGCTAACTATTCCTCCCCCTGAGTTTCTGGAGTGTGGTTGACAGTCCATTGAGAAAACAGACTTCCTTTTTAACAGCAGCTACCAGATACCAATAATAAATAACTATTTGGTTAGTAGTGAGACTTTGTGTGGACTTCCCTTCTCTATGCTGGGATTGTCCTCTAGTTTGAACTTGTGAAGGTCTTGGCATGCTGTCACAGTCTCTGTTTCTAAGCCTGTTGTGTCTGCAAGATACTTTTTCCTTGGAGTCATACACTATCTCTGGCTAGTAAAATCTTTCCCCCTCCTCTTCCATGTAGATCCCTGAGCCTTGGGGGTGGGGGTTAATAATGACATTCCAGTTGGGACTGAGTTCTCCAAAGTCTCTCCCTCTCTACACATTGTCTAGTTGGAAATCTCTTTGTTAATTGCCATCTACTGTAAGAAGAACCTTCTTTAATGAGGGCTGAGTGATGCTCCACACTATGAGTATTTCTCACGGGTAAGTCACCGTTGCAGGTTAAAGTATGTTTGGTTGTGTGAGAGTGATAGCTACTTTTCTCTTCAGTGTCATGCAAAATATCTTCCTGCACCATGAATGGTAGGGTGAAGCTTCTAGGTGGTCACTAGTTTGATTTCTTCAGATCTAAGAGAAAGTGGTATGAGAAAGCAGTGTCTTCAGCAATAAGTCCTTTCCATCAGGTTGTGGAGAGTAAGCATAGCCTCAGAGACATCCTGTGATGTTACAGGAGGGAATCCAGATCCCTTCCTTCAGTCAATAACTCAATAAGACATAGTTCCCGGAACTTGATGTTTATTTTATTTGGTGGCAGAAGATGTCTAGTCAGGACAATGTCACCCCATTAGAAAATGACTCTTTAAATTGTTTTGGTAAATATTTTATTTTTAGGAGTATACATTTTAGGATGCTTCTGCAATAGTAGGTTTCCATATGGCTTTCCAAAAGACCTTCAGTGTTATTTGTCCCTCTCTGGAGGCAATTCTTTGACAGCAATATTACTTCAAAATCAGTAAAGAATAAATACCTTTTAAAAGAAATAATCAAAATTATATCCAAATCTTTTTAATATTCTCTGTTAACTACTCATTAATTAGGAAAAGTATCACAACACAATTGTTAACTATTTTGAAATGAACTGTGAAAATACTAAATCAAAACCTAAGAGATTAAGTTAATAAGATATTTAGAAAGAATTATCATTTATTTATGAGAACAAGGAATTTAGGGATTAAGTGAATTCTGGGTTCAATTCAGGAAGCCCAATTAAAACAAATCCATTCTACCTCTGATAATGAAGAGCTAGATTGCAGCATTCCAAAACTCTTGCTGAGAAAATAAAGAAGAAATGGGTGGATTATAAAAATAACTCGTTTGAATGCATTGCAAAGCCACCTTGGGAGCATGTGAACTCAGCCCCTTGCAGTAAGAGGAATTCATTTGTGTGAGTCCTTTCCAATACCCACTTCTACAGAGCATCACAGAGTTCTGAACATTCCAGACAGAGAAACAGAGAAACTGAACACAAAGAAGACAATAAAGAGTGAGAAGAGAAATTATGTTAAATTTGGCATGTTCTTGTCACTTCAGAAAATAAAATGAGCCTTATGGAGACTAAGAAAACTAACATTTAATAATCAAAGATCCCATGGATTAGAAATGTGCAAAATAAAGGGCTAGGATACCTCAACAATGTACCTTTCAAGAAATTTACTAGGGAAGGAGAGATGGCTCAGTAGTTGAGAATACATATAATTCTTGGAGAGGATCAGAGTTCAGTTCTCAGCATCCACCTCAGGAAGATGGTTGTCTTACAATTACCTGAAACTCCAGTTTTAGGAGATCCAACACTGTCTTCTGGCCTCAGTGTGCACCTATATCCATGTGCATATGAACACACATGCATACATATTAAAAATTTCAAATAACTCTTTCAAAAAGACATTTAATTATTTTAAAGTTGGCATATGTTCATTGTACATAGCAATGAGTTTCATATCATACCTGTTGTTCAAAAAAAAAAAAAAACTAAAGTATCCTCTGCCATTTAGTTTTACCAATGAAGACTCAGGAGCCACATCCTGGAGTGAAAACCTGCTAGGTCAGAAAGGCAGAAAAAGCACCCAGCTGATCCTCCTATTCAGCTGAAAACACTAGAAAAAGTGCCAAGCTAAAGAGCTCCTTCTCCTCTATGTTGTCTTAAATATCCTATAACTCAATGTCCCTCCTTTCTATTTAATCCCTATCAGCTGGTTTCTTGCTCTGCCTTTTGACCTAAGGTTAACTTTATTTAATCCTATGTACAGAAAGTTCTTGAATTAAAGGCGTGTGCTAGGGCAGATCCATATCACAAGTACTTATTTACAGTAAAAAGAAAGCTCTATTATTAAGGGCTGAGCCATCCCACAATTAGAAACAACTTTTTACAGTTTAAAATCTTGGGGTTCACAATGTGATCAAATATTCTGCAACATATACCTTTTTTACACTAGTCACACTCACCCTCAATTTTCTCCCCATTCCTCTCTCCCAGATACCATTGTTTTCTTCCATTCACTTCTGGCTCCATGTCCTATGTTCAAATGATTTTATATATCTATATAAACTCTAAGAGTGAAAATGAGCCAAAATATATGTGTCTTTTTAAGTCTCACATATTTAACGTGATATGATGATCTTCCACTGGCATCCATTTTCCTGCAAATTTTGTTCTACTTCATGGCTGAATAAAATTCTATTATGCTATTCTGCTGTAGTCATAGATTAGTACCTTATACAGATATCATCAGAGAGGCTTCCTCTGGAAGCAAATAGGAGCAAATGCAGAAACCCACAGTAAGACATTCCATGGAGAGAGTCTAAATGGGAAGTCTCCATGAAAGCCCTCTCCTCAGAGCTCAGGGAACTCTGTGGAACAGGAGGTAGAAAGATTGTAAGATCCAGAGGGTATGGAGTATACCAGATGAACAACTTCTCTGAATCAACTAAGCAAGGTTCATGTGAACTCATGGAGACTGAAGCAGCAAGTTCAGGGCATACATGGGTCTGTACCAGGTCTTCTGTGTATATATTATAGCTATTAGCTATTTTTTTATGGGACTCCTGACTGTGAGAACAATTGAATCTATGACTCTTGTGCCTGCTCTTGGGACTCTTTTCCTCCTGTTGGGTTGCCATGTCCAACTTCAATAACACAGTTTTGAGTCATCTTATATTTTATTTTGTTATGTTTGGTTGTTCTCAGAATCCTGTTCTTTTCTAATGAGAGACAGAAATGGATGGATCTGGAGGGGATGGGAAATGTGGAGGAACTGAGAGGAATAGAGGGAGAGTAAACTATAATCAGGATATATAGTATGAGAAATGATTCTATTTTGAATAAAGAAAAAATGGGGAAAATTCCATCATGCATATATTCCACATTGTCTTTCCCATTCATTTGTTGACAGATACCTAGATTGATTATATAACGTGGCTATTATGAATAGAGCTACAATAAACAAATGTGCAACTATGTTGATTTAGAGCTCATTAGGAATGTATCAGGAATGATATAGCTTGCTCACACTGTAGGTTCTATTTTTAGTTTTGCAAAAGGGCTCCACATATTCTTCTACTGTGACTGAGCCAGTCTACTTCCAATCAGCAATGTGTAAGGAATTTTCCCCCTCCTCTCCTTGACAGCATTAGTTTTCTTAATTTTAGCCATTCAGACTGATGTGAGATGGAATCTTGTTGTTTTAATGTCCATGGTGGATTTTCAATGACTTTGTATGTCCGTTGACCTCTGTAACTTATCTTTTTTGTTGTTGTTTCTGTTTCTGTTTTTTTGAGACAAGTTTCTCTGTGTAGCCTTGACTGTCCTGTACTTGCTTTGCAAACCAGGCTGGCCTCCAACTCACAGAGATCTGCCTGCCTCTGCCTCTCCAGTGCTGGGATTAAAGGTGTGTACCAACATGCCCAGCCAATATAACTCATCTTTTAAGATCTGCCTATTCATTTCATTACTGTGTTTATTGACCATATTTCTTGGATTGTTGCCTTTTTAGTTTTGGAAGATCTTTATGTGTTCTAGAGAGTATTCAGACAAATACACAGCTAACATTCAGCAAGTTGTCTGATCCATGACTGTGCAGAAGGATTTTAGTTTCACTCAATTCCATTCATCAGTTCTTGGGTTTGTGTTCTAAACTATCAGAATCCTTGCTTAGCCCTACATCTTGAAGCATTTTTTTCTTACATTTTACTCTAGCCATTTCACAGTTTTAGGTCTTATATTAAAGGTCTTTGCTTTATCTTGAATAAAAAAAATTAAGGACCCACTTTAATTCTTTCACATGTGAATTTCCAGTTTTCCAGAACAGTTGTTGAAGATGCTTTTTCACTAATGTGTTTTTTAGCATCTTTCTCAAAAGCATGTGTCTGAAGCTGTTTCTTCTACTCTATTCTATTTGTACTTGTATGCTTGTATCTGTGTCTTCTATTCTATTAATTCTGTAAATGTCTGGTTTTATGACTGTACCATGTCTGTGACTCTGCAAAATGTATTGAAAGCAGGTATGCTGATACTCCCAGAATTGTTCTTATTCCTCAAGTTTGCTTTGCTCACCTAGGGTCTTTTGTGCTTCCTATTGAGGTTTAGGACTTATTTTTAATTTCTGTGAAGAATGACATTAGAATTTTAATGGAGCTTGCATTGAATTTGTAGATTGTTTTGGTATATAAATTTTTCTACAATATTAATTTTTATGATTCATAAACATGAGTGCCTTACTATCTTCTAGTGTATTTTTCAACTTATTTCTTCAATTTTTAAGAAAAAAATCTTTATAGATGGTTTTCAGTTCCCTAGAAATGCTTATTCAAGGTTTAGTTGGAACTAAAGTTTAGTTTAGTTTCTCACTTTGAAGGGAGAAAGAATAGACTTGATTTCCTTATATTTTCTCAACATGTTTTTGTTGGCATATAGAAAAGCTACTAATTCTTATAAATGATCAGTTATTCTTCTACATATCAAATAGAACTTTTTCTAGTGAGATACTGAGAACTTTTTAAGTATAAGATCATGCAGTCTGCAATACAAAAAAGTTGATTTTTTTCCTTCCCATTTGTATCTTTTTATTCTTTTCTCTTGACTTATTGCTTGAGCTAAGACTTTGAGCACTGTGGTGAAAAAGAGTAGAGACAGTGGATTTTCTTTTCTTGACCCATATTTAGAGGAAATGCTTCAGTTTTCCCCCATTAAGCATAAAGTTGGCTATAGATTTTCTGTGTGTAACATCCTTTATTATTTTTAGGTATGTTCTTTCCTATTCTTAGTTTCCTCAAGCTTGTCATGATAAAGAGATGCTGGTGCTGGACTTCGTCAAATCCTTCAGTTCTCTAGCCAGAAAGACACAAAGTAGCAGATTACATTAAAAAACAGAACCCAACTATCTCTTGCACCCAAGAAATAGGCTTCACTTGGAAAGACATGGTGTGAGGGTAAAAGAATTTTTAAAAATGCATTATAAGCAAATGGAACTGGAATAAAATTAGATGTGGCCATACAAATATCTGGAAAATTGTGCTTCGAACAAAAATTGGTCATAAGAAATAAAAATGGTTGGTCATATTGATTAGTTGAACAATCACAGAGGCAGATATATTAATTCCGAACATATACATGATGAACATTAGTGCACCTAATTTCTTAAAACAAAAATTACAGGAAGTAAAGGCATACACATTGACCTCAGCATAATAGTAATGAGGGACTTCAATACCCTGAACTTACCAACAGATAAGGAGACAAAATCAACATGAAAAAGAAACATTGTAGTTAAATAGCATGACAGATAAAATGGAGTTGGCAGACATATACATAATATAGCACACGGATTCTATATTCCAAATATAGAATATTCATTATATATATATATATATATTCTACCAAATATTCATTTCTTTTCATAAGATTATAGAATAGAGCACATGATGGAACACAGAGCAGCACATTATCACAAATGTAAGAAATTGAAATAATTTTACATTCTATCTGAAAACAATGAAATAAAACTGGAAATCAAGAGAAAAGGAAACTCAGAAAAACGTTCAAATGACAGGAGAGTAATAATCAACACACTGTTGAAAAATGAATTGGCCATTAAAGAAATCAAGAAGGAAATTAAAAATTCCTAGAAGAAAAATGATAATGAAAACATAACATACCCAAAACCACAGGGTACAATAAAGCAATTCTAAGAGAGAAGTTTGTGGTTATAAGTATGCACATTAAAACTTGAAGATGTCAGGTAAGCATGTAAGACAGGGATGAAATAGGCAATCTTTAGATTTTTCACTGTCCCATCTCTCTTACAGATCTATTCCCCAAGTTTCATCCCCAGTTCTGCAGCAGCCCACCTGCTGTGGCTTCTCTTCCCTCTGTCCTCATTCCTAGGGAACTAAGCATATCCTGGTGGCACATCCTGTTTTCCTCCTTCCAGTGAACCCCATCAATGCCCATTATAACTCATTCCCATTCTTAAGTGTCAGTTACCAATACCTAGAAACACATTCTACCAGGAACTAGAAGTAACCACATCATATTTGGCAGGAACTCAGAAGCATTTCCCACCAGACAACCCACAGCCATCATACTATAAGAACTAGAAAGGGTGATTGAGACCAAGGAATGGACCACCCACTCTCAAAGACCAGACCTGATATTACCACACAGAATTGCGATCCTGTAACAGTAAATTTTTATTTATCAAGCATATAGTTATTAATATTTAACAATTACCTGACAATTGCGTATAAAGCTCCTAAATCCTAAACTCAAACCCTAACTCTAAAACCTAGCAGCTGAAACTTAATACAAACATTTAACATTAAGGTTTTTCAAAAGGATATTTTTCTCTGGGCGAGGGTCCTTATGGATGGCCTGTCTTCATACAATTTCTCAGTCCTAAAGGCTCTTAAAGTCTCTGAATTTTGTTTGTCAGATCCTAAGACAGTTCATCAAGCAGGAATCGCCTTCCTGGTCTTACAGACCAATTAATTCGCATATGAAAAATCACCCAGGCTCACCTATTCAGATTCTTATGGCCTTCAAGGGTCCTATTTCAATGTTCCGTCCAAATCGAAGTCCCTGGGCTCTGAGGGGAGATAACTCTCCACTTACGCACTCCAATCTCAGGCAAAACCTACAAGGGTCCTGCCTCAGTGTTGGTCCGAACCAAAGTCCCCCGGCCCCCTAGGAGAGTCAATTCTCCACTTAGGCACTCCAGAATCTCAGGGAGAATACCTCTCCTCTCCAGACCTGAAACAGGTCAATATATGAGGGTGAAGCTTTCTGATGAAAGTTGCTCTGCCAGACGAGGAGGGGGTGAAACAGAAAGAGGAGCCCAGCTTCTGTCTTCATGAATCTTGACTTAAATATCTTCAGCAGAAGCTTTTACTCTTTTCAAGTCATGCCCCTTGGCTCTATCTCTTCAAAAGCTTTTTGCAGAAGGGTGTGAAAATGACAGGCAGGATCTGAGGACAGGGCCTCAGGGCATGTCCCTGCCCTCAATCCTATTCTCAAAGGAGTCATCCCATGTCACTTGGGAAGTAATTCTTTCATCTTAAAGTCCAGGCTTTTGCTATTTCAAGTTTCCTATGCTATTAAATGCTATCACTAATCCTACCATATGATCCTAAACCCAGATACCTAAATTGTGAATGTAGAGATACAATCAATACCAGCCAAGACAATATGTCTTCACTAGAGCCCAGCAATCCTAACACAGCAAGCCCTGAACAATGCAATATAGCTGACGCACAAGAGAAGGACTTCAAAATAGCCTTTATGAATATGTTAGAGGTTGTTAAAGAGGAAATTAATAAAACCATTAAAGAAATCTATGAAAACACAATCAAACAGAGAAATGGAATGAAGAAAACAGTTTAAGTTTAAGTGGAAAGAGAATCACATAAGAAAACCCAAACTGAGGGAAAATTGGAAATGCAAATTTTAGGAACTCAACCAGGAACCCCACAGGCAAGCCTCACTAACAGAATACAAGAGACAGAAGAGAGAATCTCAGACATAGAAGATGAAAGAAATGGATACTGCAGTCAAAGAAAATGTTAACTCTAAAAAAAAATTCAGGCACAAAACATTATAAAAAAACAACTCTATGAATATTAGGACTAGATAAATAAGAAATCCAGGTCAAGGCACAGAAAATATTCTCAAGAAAATTTCCCCAACATAAAGAAGGAACTTCCTATAAAGATACAAGAAGCATACAGAACACCAAATATATTGGACCAGAAAACAAATTTCCCTCAGGACATAATAACCAAAACACTAAATGTACAGAAAAAAGAGAAAGACTATTAAAAGCCACTGTTGTGAGTGTTTTCTGTAACCTGAGCATTTTGCCATCCACACTCCAGCTCCCAGAATAATGACTTTGAGACTTACAAATGCACTGGCCAAATAGCTTTGGCTGGTTCCCTGACCAGCTCATATCTTAATATTCTATTTATTCTAATCTAAGTTTTGCCATATGGCTGGTTACCTCTGCTCAAGTTCCATGAGTCTGTCCTCCTTCATATCCCGGGGTGAAACTTTGTACCTGGCACTAACCCAGTATACTCCCTTTCTACCAGAACTCCTCCCTCCTAGTTCTTGCCTAAGCTAACGGCCAATCAGCTATTAATTAACAGGTGAAGCTTCCATACAGACACAAGACATTCTATCCACAAGTCACAAGGGAAAAAGACAAAATAACATATAAAGACTGACATATTAGTATAATAGCTGATTTTTAAGTGCAGACTCTAGAAGTCAAAGGGCCTGGACAGATGTTCTACAAACTCTAAGAGATCAAAGATCATATCCCAGACTACCATATTCAATAAACTTTCAATCACAAAGGAGAGGAAAGAATGATACCCCATAGTAAGACCAAATTTAAGCCGTATTTATCTACAAATTCAAACCTACAGAGAGCAATAGAAGGAAAACTTCAACCTGAAGAGGTTAACCATACCCAAGCAGGCATAAGGAATAAGACCAGCAAATTCTAAGAGGGGACAGAGAAACCCAGACCACAGCAACAAAATAATGGGAACCAACAAACAATGCTCATTGTTAATTCTCAATATCAGTGTTTTCCATGCCCAATAAAAAGACAAAGACTAAAAGAATAGATTCAAAAGCAGGATCTATCCTTCTGATGCATCCAAGAAACACATCTTTACCTCAAGGATAGATATCATTTCAGGGTAAGAAAGGTAGAAAATGGTATTCTAAGCACCTATGTAAGAAGCAAGCCAATGTAACCATTTTAATATCTGACAAAATAGACTTCAAACCAAAACAAATCAGAAGAGATGGAGGAGGACATGAAATATTTATCAAAGGAAAAATAAATCAAGATGATATTACAATTCTTACTATTTATACTATAAACATAGGACACTCAAGTTCATAAAAGAAATATTACTTTAGCTTAAAGTACATATTACCAATAACCCACTGAGAAGAGGTGACTTAAATACCCTAACTAAAGAAAGAAATACTGGAACTAACTGACTTCATAGACCAAATGGACCTAACAGATATTTACAGAACATTTTATTCAAACACAAAAGAATACACCTCAACATAATAAAGGCAATTTACAGGAAGACCATAACTACCATCAACTTAAATGAAAAGAAATTCATGGCATTTCTACAAAGTAGAAAGATGTCAAGATTTTTTCCACCCTTTCAATACCTTTTCAATATAGTACTTGATTTCTTAGCTGGAACAATAAGAAAGTTGAAGGAGATCAAGGGGGATACAACTAGGAAGGAAAGAAATAAAATTATCTTTATTTGTAGATTATATAATAGTATGCATATGTTACCCGAAAAGTTCCACTGGGAAATTCCTACAGCTGATAGACCTTTTCAACAAAATAGCAGGACACAAAATTAAAGCATATAATTAGTAGCCTTAATACATAAAAATGAGAAGTGGACTGAGAAAGAAATCAGAGAAACAATACATTTCACAATAGCCTGAAAAATATAAAATGTCTTGAGGTAACTCTAATCAAGCAAGTGAAAGACTCACATGTTAAAAACTTTAAGACGTTGAGAAAAATATCAGAAGATGGGAAGATCTCCCAGTCACATGAGTCAGTATTGTTAATATAGTAAAATTGCCTTCTGATCAAGAAAAATCTACAGATTCAAAGCTATTTCCACTAAAACTTCAACAAAATTCCTCACAGAACTGTAAGGGCAATTCTCAGCTTCATATTGAAAAACAGAAAAACTTACCACCCAAACAATTCCTCACCAAACCACAAGGACATATCCTCCAGCATTATTTGTATTAGCTAGAAATTGGAAACAATCAAGCTGTCCCTCAACTGACAAATGGATTTAAAAAAAAATGTGGTATATTTTCACAATGGAATACTACTCAGCTATCAGAAACAAGGAAATCATGCAATTTTCAGCCAAATGGATGGAACTAGAAAAGCTCATCCTGAGTGGGCTAACCCAGACTCAGAAAGATGCACATGGCATCTACTCACTTATAATTGGATTTTAGCCATATAGTACAGGATAACTATCCTACAACCAACACACCAAAAGGATCAGGAACATAGACTTTGTTACCTATTAATGGGACATTTGCCCTAGAGGTGCTACCATGTAGGCCCCCGGTGCAAAAGGAAGCTCATAGCCTTCATATAACTGTTGAACTGAGAGGGGCTGATTTGTAGGAACACTCCACATGGGAGAAGTGGGATGGGTGAGAGAGGGAGGGGAGGGTGGGAGGGTGGAACCAGGAGGGGTGGGAAGAACATGATGGAGATGTAACTTGAAGTAATAAATAAACATTAAAAAAGAAACATAAAAAAAGAAAAACAGAAAAACTCATGATAGCTAAAATTATTCTGAATAATAAAGTAATTGTGGGAGGTATCACTATTCTTTTTTATAATAATTTATTTTTTATTTCTTCAAGTTACATCTCAATCACAATCCCCTCCCTACTCCCCCCTCCAGTTCCACCCTTCCACCCTCCTCCCCCTCAACCCCCATCCTCTTCCCTTCTTCTTCTTTTTTTTTTTTTAGTTTAAGGTATTTCTTTTTTCCCCCCAACAGCTCTCCCTTGCAGTCCAAATAATGGTTCTTTTTCTTATAACTATAATACAATACAAAACAACAGAAATAAATTGGCCACAATTATAAGAGTTATATGGCTTAGCATACATTCCCAATGTCCAGTCCATATGTATTTGGCACCTGACTTTAACATTCTACTATCTAACCATCTCCATGAGTTTAAAGTTCTATATCTAACTCAGCTTTCATACTAACTTGCCTCATAATTTTAAAAATATCTTCTTAGATCCAGAACACCCTCTTGATTCCTAAACAATTCAAAATTTAACTATGAGACTCTAGCTATCTATTCTTCAACCACCTCAGAGACCTGAGAGGGATAAATATATCTGATTATATAGGAAGTGCAGGGCCTGCAGCTTTTAAAACTAAGAAATGACATACCAGTGGCTGCCTGGACAGTTCCCATTTTCTCTCCATACCTTACAGCATCAATCTTCAGCCATTTGGCCCCGTTTCTCTGATAGACATTGATTGTAGAGCAGGAATTATGAAGGACTTACCTACCCTGTCTTGGCAGAGTTAGGCTGTCGAGTTATCTGCTTCCAAGTTTGGTATCACTATTCTTAACTTCAAGTTTTTCTAGAAGCTATGTTAATAAATAATATCATGGTAAGGTGCTGAAGAGTTGACTCAGAGGCTAAGAACACTGACTGCTCTTCAAGAGGTCCTGAGCTCAATTCCCAGTAACCATATGGTGGCTCACAACCATCTATAATTAGATCTTGTACCCTCTTCTGGTCTGTAAGCATGCATGCAGATAGAACATTGTATACATAATAAATAAATAAATATTTAAAAATACCATGGTATTGAAACAAACAGAAATATTAATAAATGGAATAGAACTGAATACCCAGATATAAATCCATATTCCTATAGACACTTGATTTTTGGTAAAGAAACAAGAAAGACACTGCAAAATGACAGCATATTCCACAAATGTTGATAGTTAAAATGCATGGTTGTATGCAGAGGAATGAAAATAGATCCAATCTTATCACTCTGCACAAAATTCAACTGCAGATGAATCAATGGCCTCAACATAAGACCAGATACACTGAAATGTATAGAAGAGGAAAATCAAAATCAATAATACTCTTGAACTCATTGGCACAGTAAGACATCCTGAACCATTAGCACAGGCACTAAGATCAACAATTAATAAATGGGACTTTATGAAACTGAAAAGCTTCTGTAAGGCAACAGTCACAATCATTCAAAGTGGCAGGCTATAGAATGGAAAAAGATGTTTTACTAAA
This sequence comes from Lophiomys imhausi, assembly GCA_907164525.1. NCBI lineage: Eukaryota > Metazoa > Chordata > Mammalia > Rodentia > Muridae > Lophiomys > Lophiomys imhausi. The sequence goes on along the minus strand of CAJQZJ010034146.1, from coordinate 2,370 downwards.
TCCATGAATGGTAGAGGCATGATAGAGGGGCAAAATATAACACATATAATGAACTGAAAGAACTGGGTATCGAGAAAACGCATAATCCAATTTAAAGTAGTAACTAGATCTAAATAGAATTCTCAAAAGAGGAAACTCAAGTAGCTGAGAAGTACCCAAAGGAATGTTCAAAATCTTTAGTCATCAGGGATATGATTCAAAACTACTTTGAAGTTTTATCTTTCACCCACCAGGATGGCTAAGATCAATAAAACAAGTGACAGCTCATGCTGGCAAAGATGTGGAATAAAGGGAACATTCATCTACTGCTGGTGGGGATGCACAATTGTACAGTTTCTATGGAAATCAGTTTGTCAATTCTTCAAATATAGAAATAGAACTACCTCAAGATCCAACAGTAACACTCTTGGGAATATACCCAAAAGATGTTTTATTTTACTATAGAGACACTTGCTCCACCAAGTTTGTTGCCACTTTAGTCATCATAGCCAGATACTGGAAACAATCGAGATATCTGCCAATGGATGAATGGATAAGAAAATTTACACAAGTGTGGTCTGCCCCTTTCCCTCTGTGCCCCAACTCCTGTGTGCCATCTCCACCTACAAACCCAGACTCAGGTGGGCATCCAGGACCACTAGGTGAGGCCTCCTCCTACCTCCTTGACTGCTGGGTTGCACAGGAAAATCCTACAATTGTGCAGACTTCCCCTTGCCCTCTGACCCCATCTCCTGGGCGACACCTCTACCTCTAACCACAGAACCAGGCAGCCACCAGGAACCACCAGTTGAGGCTCCACCCCAATACCTTGCTTACCTGGTGGAGCAGACATACCCCACAGTGGAGTGGACGGCCCCTTGCTCTCCAACCTCAACCCTCCTGGTACCACCTCTGCCTGCAACCCCAGACTGAGGCAGGCATCTGAGACCACCAGCCCCCCATCTTTCTGGTGTCACCTCTACTTTCAACCATAGATCCAGGCAGCCATCAGGAATTACCAGGTGAGGCTCCTGCCCCAACCCCTTGCAAGCCTGGTGAGTTAGCATACCCTACAGTGATGTGGTCTTCCTCCTGCCCTCCATGCCCCATCTTCTGGGCACCATCTCTACCTGGAACCCCAGACCCAGCTGGCCATCTAGGATGACCAAGCTCCATCTCCAAGGCGCCATCTCTGCCTGCAACCCCAGACCCAGGCAGCCATCAGGGGCCACCAGAAGCCAACTGACATCAGAACCCACCAGAGGCTGGAAAACATTAGGAACTACCAGTTCTCTCTGTATTCCCAGATGCCTGCTGCCACCCAAGAAAACCAGAGGCCTGCTGATATCCAGGCCTACCAGCTCTACCTGCAATCTCAGAGGCCTATTACTATCAGGGACTACTAGGCTTACCAATACCAGGAACAACCAGTTACCTAAAAGATAGCATAGGAACACAAGCAAACAAACCAAAAAGAAAAAGGAAAAAGAAAAAAGAACCCAGGGCAATATGGCACTAGAACCCAGCTACACTACTACAAGCAAGCCCTGTATATCCTTACACACCTGAAGTTTAAGAAAACGACCTTAAATATGATGATATAAGGATGATAGAGGCCTTAAAAGAATAAATGAATAAATCCCTGAGAGAAATACAGAAAAAAATAATGAAACAGGAGAATGTTCAAGATCTGAAAATGGAAATAGAAGCAATAAAGAAAACACAAACTGAGGCAATCCTGGAGATGGAAAACCTAGGGAAGAGAACATGAACTACAGACACAAGCATCACCAACAGAATACAAGATATGGAAGAGAGAATCTTAGGCCAAGAAGATGCAATTGAAGAAATTGATACATTGGTCAAAGAAAATGTTAAATCTAAAAAGTTCCTTACACAAAATGTTCAGGGAGTCTGGGACATTATGAAAAGACCAAACCTAAGAATAATAGGAGTAGAAGAAGGAGAAGACTCCCAACTCCAGGAAGTATTTTCAACAAGATCATAGAAGAAAACTTCCCCAACCTAAAGAAAGAGATACCTATAAACATACAAGAAGCTTACAGAATGCCAAATAGATTGAACCAAAAAAGAAACTCCTCCTTCCACATAAAGATCAAAACACTGAATGTACAGAAAAAGAAAAAATATTATGAGATGCAAGAGGAAAAGGCCAAGGAACATATAAAGGCAGACCAATCAGAATTACACCCAATTTTTCAAAATAGACTCTTAAAGCCAGAAAGGCCTGGGCAGATGTCAGCCTTTTGATACCACAGATGTCAGTCCAAACAACTATACCCAACAAAATTTTTAATCACCACAGATGGAGGAAACAAGATATCACACACACACACACACACACACACACACACACACACACACACACAC
>CAJQZJ010034143.1:0-18843 GCA_907164525.1 Lophiomys imhausi | reverse complement strand
TGTGTGTGTGTGTGTGTGTGTGTGTGTGTGTGTGTGTGTGTGTGTGTGTATGCATGTGTAAAACTGCAGCCACATTTTTGCTTTTCAAGCTTAACATTTGAGTACTGTTCCTTATTATTTGCCATGCAGGTATATATCTTCTACTTTCCAATGTGCTGTTTTATATATATACATATATATATACATATATATATATGTATATATATATACTTATTCAAGTATGTGCATAATTATAATTTGTGATGACATAAAAGGACAAAAAAACCTCAATGATAGTAGTGATCTTAGTCTTATCTTGGGAAACCACTGTCTAGCTTTCTTTGACTCTCTTAATTATAACTTCACTGAAAACACAACATAAGAGAATCCAATTAAAAAGACACCGGAAATCTTTTCTACTGATGAGGAAAGGTGAAGTTCTCTTCTTTCACTGAATGTGAGGTTTGTAATGCTTGGGGTTATTTTACCCTAAATGAGCAATTAACAATGTATACTATCCATATTATATAATTATTCTGTTAGATCATGACTAAATATTTTTATTATAATGGAATTATGCTATCTCTAAATGTGTATGCATTCTATATACATTAGTAACACAGAACTAGTTTTAACTTCCTTTGACAAGTTCTGTGCTTATAATCTTAACACAAACATCAGAGAGCCAGCTAATGCCACAATTTACTATACTACATCAAAATATCAGATGCAACACTTAGAAAGTCCCCAGTATGGAATAGATCATTCCACTTACTGTGTGTGATAAGACTGCTCTTTTCATTGACCTTTAGAATATTTTTTTTCCTTTCTTCAGCTAAAAAAATAAAAACAAAAAACAACCTAATTCTCACTGTTTGCTGGTTACCCAAAGGCTTGCGTACTGTACGAAATGTGTTGCACTTCTAAAGTGAAAAAAAAATGGGTGGAATTTTTTTAAATTTAGGCATTATAGTCACAGATAGAAATAACTTAAGGAAACCAAGAGGGCGCAATTCATTCCAAGCAATCACCATGTTTGGCAGTCTCAGTGTATAGTATTGATGTTCTTGGTTTGTGTCTGCTGACATTCTTTACCCTCGAGTATGCAGTTAGTTCTATTACAATTTTTGTATCAGTCAGTGGAGAACAAAGAAGGACCATGGAGAATTTGTATGTAAATTTCTTCTATGCAAAGGTTAAAACTCCAGGCATTCCCATGTCCTGATGAAGTGTCCCTGGAGGTACTTTACTGATGGGGAATAGCCACATTTTGTCCTCACAATATGACAGTTTAAAACATAAGCCACATGTTTTTAATCAATATGAGCAGTTAGCTCCACCTGGGCTCCATTCATTTAGAATAAGAAAGAATGTTCAGAGATTATTAGAATCAAAAGAAATAAAACACTTGAGCCATGTGTCCGTAAGTAGAATGCTCTGATTTGCATCACAGTGACCTCGAGGTTAATTCTTTCTCATCTCAGTTTGGATCTCATCACTTAGAATTTGCTAAAAATAAAATACAAAAGTCATCTGTCATAATAGAAAAATGTTATTACTGGGTATTCTGTTTGATCCTTGACAACACACAACAGTGAAAACCTCAGATGTATACAAGTTTATCCATCAAATTTCAAATTAGATGGGGAGACTGTAAAAATCTTCTAAATTCAGATCCTAAACAAGAATTTAAAGTGTTGAAAAATATAAACCCAAAGAATCAGAGCTAGAATTCACATATGTGAGATGTGAATGCCATGTGTCATTCTCGCCCTGGATTACGTCACTCAGTATAATGTTTCCATGTCTATCCATTTATCTGTGAATTTCAAGATTTCATCTATCTACATAGCTGAAGTATATATAGTTACCACATTTTCATATCTACTCTTTGGTTGGCAGTAATCTAAGTTGATTCCATTTCTTAGCTACTGTGATAAGAGCAGCAGTGAACATGGATGAACAAGATCTCCTTAGTAGGAGATAAAGTCCTTTGATTAAAGAGCCAGGAGAGGTATAGCTGGGTCATCTGACAGACTGTTTTAGACTTTTGAAGATTCACCACAATTATACCCAAAGTGGATATACCAGATCATACTCCAAACAACAGAGAATAAAGTTATCTTTCACCTAACATGTTTGTCAGTATTTGTTGTTGATTGATTTTTTTTTTATTATAACAATTTGACTTCCTCAGGTGGAATCACAAGGGAAACTAACTAACATTTCTTTGACTACTAGTGATACTGAATGCTTTTTAAAAATCATTCTTACCCATTTTTTCAAATTAGAAATGAGCCAGCTTTCATAGGGCTGGAAGATGCAATTCAGACTGCCAGGGGAAAAAGGCATCTCAACTGAGAACCCTATAAACAACTGTACCTGACAGGCAGAATGTACCCACTATTACAATAGTGGCATGACTGTTCTGGAGATAACCAAGTGTACTCAATTGGTTTGGAGGAATTCAAGCCCAGTACTATAAGCAAGACTAAAAATCTATGGCTAAAAGGTCTTCCACTACTGTTCAATTAAATTAATACAGCACAAAGATGTATTTAAAATATTTATGGTTATTCCTATAGAATAAACACTACTCCCAACCTTATTCCAAGAAACTTGTCTTTGCAATGAACATCAGTGAACACAAAGGCATATGGCTGCTTGGAGCGCAGAGGACAAATAAATGTTCCATTGCTCAGCCCTAACCAGGACATTCAATCCAACTCTTCTAATACTCGAGGAACCATATAGAGCTTGGTGAAAAGGGCTATAAAATTGTATCTTTAGAGTGACACAGCTATTTAAACCACAGTCTCACAATAACAGAGGCTATATGCAATCTGCCTGCACAAGACTGGGTCTCTTAACAGTGTCAGAGATTGATAAAGAAAATATTCCTATCATCCCACCTTTAATAGATAAACCATGCACTACTGATGGATTCTGAAGAAGATATTCCCACTAATAAACACGCCCCTTTCAAATAGAGAGTTTCAAGTTCATGATCATGCAGACAGTCACAGTTGAACTCTGATTTACAAAACAAAAAGATATGAATGTGAGAAAGGAGCTTGTTATGAGGTGACATATATGGAAGTGGATATGAGAAGGTGAAGATGACAGTAAGCAGAATATAATACATATATAATTATATTATATATTGATTATATATATAGGACACTGTCAATTTTGAGAAAAGATAAAAATAAGAATATTAAAAAATTTCAAAACATAAGTTATCACAAACAGTAAGAAACTAACTTGAGTGTGCAGGCAAGAAACTGAAAGTAGGTAAACTATTTACACACACACACAAACACAAATGATGTAGGGAAATTATTTATTAAAACTTTTGGAAATGATAAAATACAATTTGTAGAATCATCTATAAAATATTTTCTTGTTTTGGTTGCCACTGTTCTGTTATAACGCTGTTACTGGGCTTGTGGCGGTAAAATATAACATGGTGTAAAATATAACATGGTGTAAAATATAACATGGTGGGCTTTCAAGAAGTGCTTTGTTCATCTCATTTCTGGGTAAAAAGAGAAGAAGAGGAAGGGTCTCAGTATCCTTTTCAAAGACAATCCCTGAATTGACCTAACTTCATCCAACAGAGAGCATGTCCTTAGTAGATAGTGGCTCCCAGCGAAACAACAGACTGACACCCAACTCTTCAGCATGTGAGTCTTTGGGAGAATTTAAGACATTATAAATCAAAGCGTGATTTTAGCCTCTCTTGAGCACATACTTCCTTGGGGAGCCTCTCAGCAAAGTTACAGGTTGCATTTATGACTCCTTTGGAAGGAGTTGCTGGGAGAAGCATTTCATGGGCCTCTTGCACTACATATTTATTTTTTCATTTCGGTCAGTCGCCATCTATGCTGGAGCAATTCCAAGTCCTTTTCACCCACTGACAATATCAGTGGGCTTCCTCCTCCACAGCCCTACCCCTGTTTGGCATTTCAATTTTATGAAAAGCTTAATGCCATCTGAAAACTGAGAAACTCAATTTATAGACGTCAAGAAAATGTAGAATATAATTGATCTTCAATTATTTATAGTGTATATAACTCATCTCTTAACCATTGCATATCCATTTGTATAAAAACTTTGATATCCCTAAGTAATTTAATTCTAAACCAAACCAAACCAAACCAAACAAACAAACAAACAAGACATTGAGAGTGTTTGTTACTCCTGCTGGGGGCAGAGATTTATATCCCAGCATGCATATTAGACATCTCAGAACTGCTTGTAAGTCCAGATACAGGATCTTTGGCTTTCTTCTGGCCTCTGAGAGGATGTACACTCTTGTGTTTACACACACACACACACACACACTTTAAAAATAGGATATATCTTTAAGAAGTCAAAATATTGAACAACAGAATTTGAAAAATTTAAATAGCTTTACTTATAAAATATTTTGACATATTTAATATTTTAAAAGCATTTTATAATGAAAATATTATTTACTGAAGACAGCATGAGCTTTAATGTGCACATGAGCTCAGTGTTCTAATTTTATCCTAGGATTGTGAGAGGTAGCTATTATGAGCTTCATGTTTTCGATTGAAGAAGTGGTTTAGAGCTGTGTTTATTTCTGAAGCCCACAAATCTAGTAAGAGGAGATTCAGTGGTCTGAATCCAACATCAAGCACTTATCAGTTAAGGTTAGCATGGCCATAAGTGCCTTTTCTTAAACCAGTTGTTCTTTTTGACAATAATATTGCACACACCATACAACCAAACACCATGAATACCGTAATGCAAAGCAGGACTGCAAGCTCTGTTTGCCATGAACAAGGCTCATAATAATTCAGGTGATTATTGAAGTTAGATTAGTCTTGATATTTAGTTGTCCTGCTCATTTACAGATATGTTTAAAAAATAGAACTTCTTAAAATTTTATGGATAAATAGGAGGGTATTAGTGTGTGTGGATGTACGTGTGTGTGCGTGTGTGTTTGTGTGTGTAAATATGGATAGATATGAGGTATAAAAACAAAAACCAGGAGCAGCACCATGCTAAAAACTATTTTAATTATTGACGTGTGCTCTCAAGTTCAAATATAGTTCCAGAGATGGTAAGAACGATTTTATGTTAAAGTGTGGACAAAAATAAATTAGCCTGGCAGCAAAAGTCAATATGTTGGTGGTCTAGAATTTATTAAGATTTAGTAGGCAGCATATTTGAATGCGTTCTAATAATTATTACTATTAAAATATTGAACGGAATTCAAATGTCAAAGGAACTCCCAAAACCATTAAGAACTAAGGCTCCATAGAAATTGGTTTAAAATCACCTGTGAGAATATCATATCTACCACTTAAATTCCTGTTTTTAAGTATGTAATCCTTTCAAAGCTCTGTGCAGCCGGTAGATGCTCACACCAGATATTCTGCAAGCTCCAGAAATGTCATAACACACACACACACACACACACACACACACACACACACACACACTCACACATATGAACACACACTCACCTTCCACTCACCCATACATACACATATATATACACACACTCAACCCCCCACACACTCATACACAAACACACACACATACACACATTCACCCACACACACACTCATACACATAAACATATACACACACAGCCGCTCACTCTTACACACACATACACACACACACACACACACATACACACACAAATACTAATACATATTCACACATACTAAAACACATTCAAATGAAGAGAGAGACACAGACAGAAAAAGAGATAGAGAACGAAAACAGAGACATATATGGATTACTTTACATAGTTTGTTTCTAATATATACTCTAAACATTTGAACTCTGTATATTTTATACCCAGAGTGACAGAGACATATAGGAAGTTTGTCAGGAGACCACTTGATGACTTCCAAGTAAGCATATTGTGTTGAATAACTTATAGGAAAAGACAATATGTTTAGCAGTCAAAGAGAGCAACACAAAAAAATCATACAGTGAATTTAGGATCAGAGGATAATATTAAAATCCTTTTTAGTGTTTCCCAGGTTCGTTCAACTTTCTTTTTTTATTCAAAGGCAATTTTCACTGTAGAAAGAATGTTCATTTAGAGATGTTAATTTCAATACACACACACACATACTTACACACACCATAAACACCTTCACACACACACACACACACACACACACACACACACACACACACTCACACACACACGTACTCACACACACATTCACATACACATACAAAACTGGTTATTTTAAGATATTCAATCTTAGGAATCATACACGTAGGGTCAATGGAAAGCAGCCTCTCCAATGCATTTATTTGATTTCTTGTTAATTTTTGTTTCATTATTTTCATCATCAAATATATCAGTCAGTGTTTGCACCAGGTCTGCAACTAGTTTGCCATATGACTAAGCAAGATCTAGTCAGGGACCCACATTTGAAGATAATAGAGCAGGTAGGCTAAAATATAAAAAAGAACACAACTGCTTCACATTCTTTTAAACGAAGCCTTCATGCACATTGAGGATTTCATTGTCTTTTTTGAATACTGGTGTTTTATTCTGGGCAGAATTAGTGCTGTGTTTATCATTCACTCCATGTCTGGGCGGGATGAACAGAGGGACTGAACATAACGTGCACATAAGGAACTGATTTAACTTGAAACCCAGCTAAGAATAAAGGAGGTTCTTGGCTATGTGCCCATGCAAAAGTGACAAGCAGCATTTCATTTTGCATTTGCACTGTTTAATCTAACTTTTAAATCTTCCCTTTGAAATGATGGCTCTCTACTCGTGTCCTCTAATCCATAGATGCTCCCCAATGGGTTCTCTATGTTGTATGTGCAGTAACAAAAACACAAGTCACAGATGGAAAAGTACTGCCTTTAAATAGCCTCAACTGGTCTCCAGTGCAAGAGGAAGCCCTCATATGACTGTTGAACTGAGAGGGGGCTGATCTGTAGAGACATCCCACTCCAGAGGAGTAGGATAGGTGGGAGAGAGGGGAAGGGTAGGAGGGTGGGACCATGAGGGGTGCAGAGAAGGGACTGTGATGGAGATGTAACTTGAAGCAATAAATTAAACAAAAAAATAGTCCCAACTACATACATATGGAGAAACTGATTTTAAAATAACTATAGGAGGCCTTTTTCTTTAAATTTTTTTTTTTTTTTTTGGGCTGGAGAAGTGGCTCAGAGGTTAAGAGCACTGGCTGTTCTTCCCAAGGTCCTGAGTTCAATTCCCAGCAACCACACGGTGGCTCACAGCCATCTACATTGAGATCTGCCCGGGCATATATGTAGAGCAAGTACTGTATACATAATAAATAAATAAATAAAATATTTTATTTTTATTTCCTTTCTATATTTTATCAAAAATAGTTTTTTTTCATATGATATATTCTTTCTGTTTGTTTCCTTGTTTTGTTTTTTAGACACAGGGTTTCTCTGTACAACAGCCCTGGCTGTCCTAGAACTCGTTTTGTAGACCAGGCTGGCCTCTAACTCATAGAGATCGGCCAGGCCCCTGCCTATTGAGTGCTGGAATTAAAGATATGCACCACTATGCCCGGCTGCAGTATAGTCTTTTTAAGAAGCATCTACTGTTTTAAGTTTCTATACACCCCGCTGTCAAATGGCCCTTAGTTTTAGTTATCCCTTTGTGTATTCCTTCTTTTACCTCCTTGTTCACTCCCCCCTTCTCATTTGATCCTCCTGTTGCAAGTTCCCCAACCTACTATCCAGACATAACTAACTATTCTATTTCCCCTTCCTAGAGAGATCTATTTCTTCCTTTAGTCCCTTACTGTATACCTAACCTCTGTGGTTATACATATTGTAACTTGGTTATCAAAGACCTAACATCTAACATCCACATATGAGCAAATACATACCATAATTGTCTTTGGGGTCTGGAATACCTCACTTGGGATAATTTTTATTTTTTATTGTTTCATCCATTTTTCGGTAAATTTCATTATTTTACTTTTTAACATCTGAATAACATCTCATTGTATAAATATACCACATTTTCTTTATCCATTCTTCTGTTGAGAAATATTTAGGATGTTTCCAATTTCTGGCCATTATAAATAGAGAGAAATGAACATTGTTGAGCAAATGTCTCTATAGTAGGATGTTCAGCCCTGTGCGTATGTAGCTAAGAGTGGTATAGCTAGATCTTGAAGTAGGTATATTCCCATTTTTATGATGAACCACCAAGCTGATATCCATAGTGACTGCATTAGTTGCACTCCCACCAGTGACTGATGAGTGTTCCCCTTACCCCACACCCTTCTTGCCAACATCCTTCCATTATTTTCACTGAAGAACTTCAAGTACTATTCAGTACAATAAAATATTTTAATATGGAGTATATTACAATATATACATAATAGTAATATACTTAGTATATTACTATACTAAAGCTATATAATATATGTATAGTAGTGTAGTATATAGTAATATACTTGAAGCCTTAATGAAAAGAGTAAGACAACTGAAGGAGATCAAAGGGATACAAATAGGAAAGGAAGAAGTCAAATTATCTTTATTTGCAGATGATATGATTGTAATGTCCCTTAATGTCTATCAGGAAACTTCTATATCTGATAAACACTTCTAGCAAAGTAGAAGGATATAAAATTAAAACACAAAAATCAGTAGCCTTCTTATATACAAATGACAAACAGAGTGAGAAATAAATCAGGAAAACAATATCTTTCACAATAACCTCAAAAAATATCATGGGTAAATGTTAACCAAACAAGTGAACTTCAGACCAATTTCCCTCATGAATATTAACCAAAAATACTTAATAAAATACTGGCAAATCGAATCCAAGAACACATCAAAAGTATCGTACATCTTGAATAAGTAGGCTTCATCCCAGGAATGCAGGCATGGTTCAACATATGAAAATCCATCAAGGTAAAGAAAAAAAAAACATGATCATCTCTTTAGATGCTGAAAAAGCATTTGAAAAATCCAACACCCTTTCACGCTAAAACTCCTGGAAAGAATGGGCATACAAGGATCATACCTAGAAATAATGAAGGCGATATACAGCAAGCCAGTAACTAGTATCAAATTAAATGGAGAGAAATTTAAAGCATTTCCTCTAAACTCGGGGACAAGGCAAGGATGTCCACTTTGGCCATATCTCTTCAACATAGTACTTGAAGATCTTGCTAGAGCAATAAGACAGCTAAAGGAGACCAAGGGGATACAAATTGAAAAGGAAGAAGTCAAATTATCCCTATAATTCCACCAGAGAATTCTTACAGCTGATAAACACCTTCAGCAAGGAGGCTGGATACAAAATTAATTCAAAAAAATCAGAAGCCCTTCTTTATACAAAAAAATAAATGGGATGAGAAAGAAATTAGGGAAACAACACCTTTCAAAATAGCCACAAACAATATAATATACCTGGGGGTAACTCTAACCAAGCAAGTGAAAGACCTGTACTACAAGAACTTCAAGTCCTTGAAGAAAGAAATTGAAGAGACCATCAGAAGATAGAAAGATCTCCCATGCTTGTGGATAGGTAGGATCAACATAATAAAAATGGCCATCCTGCCAAAAGCAATATAGAGTTTCAATGCAAATCCTATCAAAATACCAACACAATTCTTTATAGACCTGGATAAAGTAATTGTCAACTTCATATGGAATAAAAAAAAAACCCAGAATAGCTAAATCAATCCTGTACAATAAAAAAATCTGGAGGCATCACTGTCCCAGATTTCAAGCTGTACTACAGAGCAATAGTATTAAAAACAGTACGGTACTGGAATAGAAACAGAACAATGGATCAATGGAATCGAATTGAAGATCCAGAAATGAACCCACACAGCCATGGTCACTTAATTTTTGACAAAGAATCCAAAACTGTACAATGGAAAAAGGACAGCATCTTCAACAAATGGTGCTGGTCTAACTGGATGTCAATGTGTAAAAGAATGAAATTAGACCCATACTTATCACATTGCACAAAACTTAAGTCCAAGTGAATCAAAGACCTTAACATAAGGCCTGGCACACTAAATCTATTAGAAGAGAAAGTGGGTAAAACCCTAGAATTCATCTGCACAGGTGACAACTTCCTGAACAGAACACGAATAGCTCAGGATCTAAGACCAACAATCAATAAATGGGACCTCATGAATCTGAAAAGTTTTCTGTAAGGCAAAAAACGCAAACACTGTCATTTGAACAAAATGGAAGCCTGCAGATTGGGAAAAGATCTTCACCAACCCCACATCTGACAGAGGGCTGATATCCAAAATTTACAAAGAATTAAAGAAATTAAATGCCAAGAAACCAAATAATCCTTTCAAAAAATGAGAAACAGAGCTAAACAGAGAATTCACAAAAGAGGAGTCCCTAATGGCTGAGAGACACTTGAAGAAGTGCTCAGCATCCTTAATCATCAGAGAAATGCAACTCAAGATGACTCTGAGATTCCATCTCACACCTGTCAAAATGGATAAGATCAAAACTCAAATGACAGCACATGCTGGCAAGGTTGTGGAGAAAGGGGAACATTCCTCCATTGCTGGTAGAATGCAAGCTTGTACAACCACTATGGAAATCAGTCTGGTGATACCTTAGAAAACTTGGAATAGCTCTACCTCAAAACCCAGCCATACCACTTCTGGGTATAAGTCCAAATGATTCCTCACCAAACCACAAGGATGTTTCTTCATCTATGTTCATAGCAGCCTTATTTGTAATAGCTAGGAACTAGAACAACCCAGATGTCCCTCAACCGAGGAATGGATAAAAAAAAAAAAAAAACAAAAAAAACTGTGGTACATCTACACAATGGAATACTACTCAGCTATCAGAAACAATGAACTCATGCAATTTGAAGCCAAATGGATAGAAGTAGAGAAGCTCATCCTGAGTGAGCTAACCCAGACTCAGAAGGATGCACATGGCATCTATTCACTTATAATCAGATTTTAGCCACATAGTACAGGATAACCATACTACAGCCAATGCACCAAAGAGAAAAGGAACATAGAATTTATTACTAGTCAATGAGACACTTTGCCCTAGTGGTGCTGCCTTGTAGGCCCCCAGTGAATGAGGAAGCTCCTTGCCCTCATATGACTGCTGAACTGGGGTGGAGGACTGTTATGTAGGGACACTTCCCTCCAGAGAAGTGGGATGGAAGGAATGGGGGTAGAGAGTGGGAGGGAGAGACTGGGAGGTTGAAAGAGGGTACTGTGATGGAGATGTAACCTGAAGTAATAAATAAATAAAAGTGAAAAATATAAAATAAAGCTTTAATATATTGAAAAACGAAATTGAGGACATAAGAAGTTGGAAAGGTTTTCCATGTTCATTGCCACCCTACCAAAAGCAAGCTGGATATTCAATTCAATCCCTATCAAAATTCCAACACAGTTCTTTACAGATCTTGAAAGGACAATTTTCAGCTTTATATGGGAAAACAAACAAACAAACAAGCAAACAAACAAACCAAAACCCAGGAAATGTGCAATAAACCTGAATCATGGACTATAGGAGGTATCACTATCCCAATTTCAAGTTATACTACAGAGTTAGAGTAATAGAAACAGTATTGTGTTTGCACAAAAAGTAATGGAATCAAATTGAAGATCCAAATATCCCATGTGCACACAATTTTTGATTTTAAAAAATGCCAAGAATGTGCACTGGATAAAAGACAGCATCTTCAACAAATGTTGCTAGTCAAACCAGATACAAACAAACCCATACTTATCACCATTCACAAAACTCAACTACAAATGGATCTAAGACCTCCACATAAGGCCAGATACAGTGAATCTGGTAGAAAAAAACAGTAGAGAATATTCTTGAATGCATAGAAAAAGACTTGCTGAACAAAGCAACCATAGCCCAGGTAGTAAGAATGACAATAAATAGGACCTCATGAACCTAAAAACCTTCTGTATGGCAAAGGACACCATTTTCAAAGTGACAGACAATTGGGAAAAGATTTTTAACAACTACATATCCAGTAGATAGCTAATATCTAGAATACATAAAGAACTAAAAAAAAAAAAAAAAAAACAACAAAAAACTGGACATCGAAGGAACAAAACGCAATGTAAAAACAGGGTGCAGTTTTAATCATGGCCAAGGTGTTGAGGTTTGTTTGTTGTTGTTTTTAGTACTACCAAACAAACTGGGTAGGAGACCTGAGGAAAATTGTTTCTTCAAATGTAGGCTAAATAAATAAAGACCTGTAGGAATGTTGATGGCTTTATTTATAGGGAGTATTTCACATGTCATGAAATTTCGCATCATTGAAAGAGAAGAATGTGCTTCCATAATCCTTCACATAAAATTCTCTATCAAGTGTGCTTCAGAAGTGCTTAATTTACAAGGGTAATTTAGGGCTCTGGAAGCAGAATCTGTCTGGGGAAGTGCCCACTAATCATAGAATGTAAACAACAACGCATCAGAATATCCTTATCAAATGGTATAAAAAGCATCAATTGATTAATTTCTGTCATTTCAGAGTAAGTTTAGACAATCAGTTGGCTTTGAGGGCTTAGAACTTCACAACTCTATTTAAAAGACAAAAGTCTCCTTCTTCTTAAGTAGGATTCTCCAAAAATACATACCATCCCATTGCTAACAGCATTTGCAGATGATTTATTCATGTCTTAGTCATCTTTGCATTATAAACCTTAAATTAATTCTTACAATTGAAATATTTAAATAACTTCTGGGGGAGGTACAGTGTTCACTAACTTGAAAACAAATTTTAAAACAGAAGCACAAGGTTTTTCTTACACAGTGAAGCTTGGTTGTGGTTTATACTGAAGGCTGAACTAAATGAGATCTGTATTTCCTCAGTACATCACACCAAGTATTAAATGACCAGACTTCTGAAGTCAGATATTGGTCTACCTAATCAATATAGTCTAGAGAGAAAAATGAATTAATAATGCCAAAAAATATATTAGAAATATCTGTCATACCTTGAGAACGGCAATAGTAATAGTTAATTGAAAGCTCAGAATGGATTCTCAATATCTAAGGTCTTAGTATCTATCATCACAAGATGACAACTCAGTCAAGGATTCTTCTCACTTGGAGCTCTGGAAGGCTTTTCTATAAAAGCAAACCTCATTACCTGAAATTTATTGTTTTAAAGATTGCAACTTCTAGCAACATTTGGTTATCCAAATATACAGAGATTGATAGGTGGTCTTCAAAAACCTCAAGAGATCTGTAGAATATGGCATTCAAAGATGTTTTCTTTTTTTATGTTTATTTATTACTTCAGGTTACATCTCCATCACAGTGCCCTCTTTCCACCCCTCTCAGGCCCTCCCTCCCACCCTGTATCCCCTCTCCCTTCCATCCCACTCCTCTGGAAGGGAGTGTCCCTACATGTCAGTCCCTGCCTCAGTTCAGCAGACATATGAGGGCTAAGAGCCTCCTCATACACTGGGGGCCTACAAGGCAGCACCACTAGGGCAAAGTGTCTCATTGATAGGTAACAAAGTCTATGTTCCTGTTCGCTTTGGTGCTTTCTTTCTTTCTTTTTTTTTTAATTTATATATTTTTTGCTTCAGGTTACATAGCCATCACAGTGTCCTCTTTCCACCCCTTGCAGTCCCGCACTCCCACCCTCTACCCCCTAACCCTTCCATCCCATTCCACTGGAGTGGAGTGTCCCTACATAACAGTCCCGTGCCCCAGTTCAGCAGTCATATGAGGGCCAAGAGCCTCCTCATATACTGGGGGCCTAAAAGGCAGCACCAATAGGGAAAAGTGTCTCATTGACAGGGAGAAAAAGAAAAAGTCTAAGTTCATGTTCCCTTTGGTGTGTTGGTTGTAGTATAGATATCCTGTACTATATGGCTAAAATCTGGCTGTAAGTGAATAGATGCCATGTGCATCCTTCTGAGTCTGGGTTAGCTTACTCAGGATGAGCTTCTCTAGTTCCATTTATTTGGCTGCAAATTGCAAATTTCAAGCTGTACTACAGAGCATAGTAATAAAAACAGCATGGTACTGGTATAGAAACAGACCAGTGGATCAATGAAATCGAATTGAAGACCCAGAAATGAACCCACACACCTATGATCACCTAATTTTTTTACAAAGAAACCAAAACCACACAATGGAAAGAGGACTGCATCTTCAACAAATGGTTCTGGTCCAACTGGATGTCCATATGTAAAAGAATGAAAGTAGACCCATACTTAGCACCTTGTACAAAACTTAAGTCCTTTGGTGCTTTCTTAAGATTTTTTTTTTATTGAGACATGTCAACTCCTGACAGCACCCCCTATTCTACTCTACATAGATGATGATCATCGAAGAATCTCCATTTGGAGATGGTTGCATTAGTGGCAAGCCTGTCACTTGGCAAGAAAAATTCCTTGCTTCAACGGTAGACACACTGTTGTCCGAAAAGGACAAAACTTGGAAGCAGGTAAGTCGACAGCCTACCTCTGCCAAGACAGGGTAGGCAAGTCCTTCATAATTCCTGCTTTACAATCAATGTTTGTCAGACAAACGAGGCCAAAAGGCTGAAGATTGATGCTGTAATTTATGGAGAGAAATTGGGAACTCTCCAGGCAGACAGTTGTCTGTCATTTCTTAGTTTTGAAAGCTGCTGGCTCTGCACTTCCTGTATAATCAGATATATTTATCCTTCTCAGGTTTTTGATGTGGTTGAAGACTAGATAGTCATAGTCTCATAGCTACATTTTGAGTTCCTTAGGAATTAAGAGGGTGTTCTGGATCTAAGAAGATGTTTTTAATATGGTGACACAAGTTATGATGGAAGCTGAGTTGGATATAGAATTTCAAACTCATGGAGATGGATGCATAGTAGAATGTTAAAGGCAGTTGCCAAATACGTATGGACTGGACATTGGGAATGTATGCTAAGCCTTATAATTTTCATAACTGTGGCCTAATTATTTTTGTTGTTTTGTATTGTATTTGTTGTTATAGGAGAAAGAGCCATTTGTTGGACTGAAATCGTGAGCTGTTGGAGGGAAAAAGATACACCTTAAATTAAAAAAACGAAGTGGATCAGGGGATCTGAGGGGGAAGAGGGTGGGAGGATGGGAACAGAATGGGGAGTAAGGAGGGGATTGTGATTTAAATGTAACTTAAAGAAATAAAAATATTTAAAAAAAATATTGCTATGTCTGACTGTCATGCCTGCTTTTTGACCACATCCTCCTAATGGGGCTGAGGTGCATGGCCTCAATGAAGAGGGTGTGCTCAGTCCTGATGTGACTTGGTGTGCTGGGGCGGGAGGGTACAGAAAGGGGCTCCGCTTTTCTGAGAAGAAGGTAAGAAAGTAGGGGGAAAAAGGTGGGAGGGAAGATTCCAGTGGAGGGGAGGGAAGGGGCTACACTTGGAATGTTAAATTAATAAATAAACTTAATAAAGTTAAAGTAAAAAGGAAGAAAATGTCTATTGCTGGGTCGATGGTTCAGTGGTTAAAAGTACTGGCTGTTCTTCTAGAGGACCTGGTTCAATCCCAAGCATTTAAAGGTAGCTCAAAATCATCTGTAATTGTAGTCCCAGGATATGCAATGTCCTCTTGTCTCCAAAGACAATGCTTGCTTGTTGTATACAGACATATAGGCAGGCAAAATACTGATACACAAATCAAAATCAAAAAATATATATAATAATAATACCAACAGAATTCAATGACAGTTTTCCTTTTCATTGTTTTAAAACATTAGTCTTTGTTAAATATCATTTGAAGATTATCATAGATCTTCACATCAGATTTTATAGTCATAATATCAAGTTTACTTTTATGAACTTATCCCTCAACCCAAACATGAAAAATCCATGGAATGATTAGAACTGGAAAAAACAATTTGCTATTTTCCTTAGGGTAGCTAAGGAAGTAGCTTTTAGCTTAAAAGTTTTAAGACAATTTTAAAAGAGAAAGCAGGGCCCAGAGTGATGTTAGAATGCAAAAATCACCTTAAATGCAGGCATGACTCTTAAACTATACAGAATTGTTCAAGACTTACATCTTGGTGCTGCGTGAGAAGGGACCTCACACAATCAAGAACTGGGTCCACCCAGTGTGCAGTAGATGATCAAGTGATCATCATGTGGAATTTGAGAGAGAAAACTAGAACAGCACTTATGAAAGCTTCAACTGTTAGGTTAAATGAGTTTGTGCAACTGGAAAACCTATGCCATTTCTATGGAGGTTATCAGTTTCCAGTTAACATGACAAAGCCACTTAATCGGTAATAAATAGCACCAAGTCTAGGGGACATTTTGCATTCTATAATCAATATGGAATCTGACATTTGTTACAGAATGTTTGATCATATTGTGAACCCCAAGATTGAAAACTGTAAAAACCTGTTTCTAATTGAGGGATGGCTCAGCCTTTAATCCTAGAGCTTTCTGTTTACTATAAACCCGTACTTATATGGTATGGGTCTGCCCTAACACATACCTTTAATCCAAGATCTTTCTGTTTATTGTAAACAGGTGGTTATAGTGAGGCTCACCCCTAGCACACACCTTTAATCCAAGAACTTTCTGTACACAGGATTAAATAAAGTTAATCCCAGGTCAAGAGGCCAAGCAAGAAACCAGCTGACAGGGATTAAACAGAAAGGAGGGAGTTTGAACTGGAGGGTATTTAAGACAGTGTGGAGAAGGAGTTGAAGTTTCTCTTCCTTTAAAGTTTTTCTTCCCTTCAAGGTTTCTTCCTTTGGGTTTTCTCCTTCCAAAACTGACACTCAGCACCTCTCAGGGGGAAAGTTGGCAAGAAATATCAGAGACCACGATTATGACTCTATGGTTGGATTTGGGGAAGGGTGGGAAGTTAGGTCCCATGTTTTTGTAAAAAGAGGGCAGCCAAATGGATGGAACTAGAAAAGCTCATCCTGAGTGAGCTAACCCAGACTCAGAAAGATGCACATGGCATCTATTCACTTATAGTCGGATTTTAGTCATATAGTACAGGATAACTGTCCTACAATCAACACACCAAAAAGAACAGGAACATAGACTTTGTTGCCGGTTAGTGGGACAATTTGCCCTATGGGTGGTGCCACTTAGGATCCCAGTGCAAGAGGAAGCTCTTAGCCCTCTTAGGACTGCTGAACTGAATATGAGAGGGGCTCATATGTAGGGACACCCCACTCCTGTGGAGTGGGGTGAGAGGAAGAGGGAGGAGAGGGTGGAAGGGCGGAAGGAAAGAGGGTACTGTGATGGAGATGTAACTTGAAGTAATAAATAAACATAAAAAAAAAGAGAGGGTAGGAAACAGGCACCCATTAAGATTATCCTTTTGTGTGAAGAAAACAAAACACAGGAACATTTTTGCTCGATAAATAAAAGGGTATAATGCATTCATTTTGCATTTGATTTATCTAAAAAACTTTCTACATTGATTTTTAACTTGAGTTTTTCTCACTGACAGATTGCTTAATATTCACTTGCAAAAAATGTGCTTTCAATTTAGTTTTAATGTAGAAGACTTGGGTAGTTAATCAATATTAAATGAATATTAAAAATATATTTCTCTAGAATAAAAAGTACTAGGTACAAAACTGAAGGAAATAGAGTTTTCCCTATTAATCATTTAAAATATTCGATAGTTGTACTGCCTGCTGGGGGTTGTAGAACAATAAAATCCTTTCTGCTATTTTCTGTGTATTTCATTGCTATGAATGGCCTGGAAGACTTCAATATGTTTGTCTTTCATCAAATTGACTCTTACACTACATGAGGAAAATAAAATATCTTCCTTTATAAAATGCTTATCTACTGTTAGTTTGATAGAAGAGATATTCTAAAAATCCTGGGAGAATTTCATGGTAAAGATGATTCTATGTCAAGGTCTTCAAAAAAAATACAAAGACATTTATAGTTAATAAATTATTGTTTGATGGCACATGGTCATCAGTTTCCTGATTTAAACTATATTGTCCACAATGCAGTTATTGAGTTAAACACTATTCTTGGTGTGGCTGTGTAGCTACTTTGTAAATATGATTAACATGTGCACTTAGCTGGCTTTAAGTAAAAGAATTATTCTCAATAATTTGAGTGGACCTTATCCAACCCATCAAAAGGCTTTTAAAGTACTGATGCTTCCCTATAAAAGGAATTCTATCCACAGACTGGGGCTTCAGTGCCTGCTTGGAAATTTCCAGCCTTCCCTGTTGATTTTGAACTTACCTAGCTAGTGCAATTTTGAAGCAGTTATTTGCAATAAAATATACATGTACAATCTGTCTATGTGTCTGTCTACCTACCTACCTACCTACCTACCTATCTATCTATCTATCTATCTATCTATCTATCTATCTATCTTCATCTATCATCTATATAATCTACCATCTATCTTGTGTGTGTGTGTGTTTCTCTGTAGTTATACGATTTTAGGTGATAAGGGATTAATTAGTGGATCAGAAGAAAAAAGAGACAGAGGGAGGGAAGGAAGGGAAAAGGATGGAGGGCATTAAAGGGAAAAGGAAGGAAGAAGGGAAGGAAGAAAAGAGGGAAAGGGAGAGGGATTGTTTCTGTTTCTGGTGGATAACCGACTGGCACAAGCACACAGTCTGCAATCTATTTCTTCCTCAAAGAACTCTTCTTTAACATCATCTTGCTTGCATCCTCTTTTTTTTTCAACCTTATCTAGTCTTTCAACACCACCCTGCATAATATCTTTTTTGTTGTTACTGCTTTTCCTTTTAAGTTTGTTGAAGGCAATGTCTCACTTTATGAATCCAGATAAGCTTGGGCTTTGTTAATCAGCCAGACTTGCCTTGAACTCATAATTGATTCTTCAGTCCTAGTTGTGTGTGTGTGTGTGTGTGTGTGTGTGTGTGTGTGTGTGTGTGTGTG
>CAJQZJ010034140.1:5559860-5617433 GCA_907164525.1 Lophiomys imhausi | reverse complement strand
TTTTTTTTTAGGTAATCTTTTATCTAGCCACTTCACTGAAGGAGTTTATGAGCTGTTGGAGTTCTGGGGGAAGATATTTGTGAATGCTTATGTATGCTGTCACATCATCTGCGAAGATATTTGTGAATGCTTATGTATGCTGTCACATCATCTGCAAATGGTCATGCTTTCACTTCTTCCCTTCCAATTTGTATCCCCATGGTCTCCTCCAGTTGTCTTATTGCTCTAGCCAGTGTTTGAAGCATAGATGTTAAGAATTAAAATGTCACCTTGCTGGATTTTTCCTTTGATTACTATGAAATGTCATTATCTATCTCTTTTGATTAATTTTGGTTTGAAGTCTATTTTGTTAGATATTAGTATAGCTACACCAGCTTTCTTCTTGGGTCCATTTCCTTTGAAAATCTTTTTCCAACTCTTTACTCTAAGGCAATGTCTACCTTTGATATTGAGGTGTTTTTCTTGTATGCAGCAGGAGGATGGATCCTGTTTTCATATCCACTCTGTTAGCCTGTGTCTTTTTATTGGGGAACTGAGTTCATCGAAGTAATGACCAATGATTGTTAATTCCTAATGTTATTTTGTAGTAGTAGTAGTAGTAGTAGTAGTTCATGGTTGTGGTGCTGGTGGTGGTGGTGGTGGTGGTGGTGTGTGTGTGTGTGTGTGTTTCCCTTCTTTACATTTTGCTGGTGTAAGATTATTTATTGCCTGTGTTTTCCTGAGTGTAGTTAACCTCCTTGGGTTGGAGTTTTCCTTCTAGTACTTTCTGTAGGGATAGAATTATTTAAATTTGACTTTGCCATGAAATATCTTTTTTTCATCTCTGGTGATTGAAAGTTTTGCTAGGTATAGTAGTCTGGGCTGGCATCTGTTATCTCTTAGAGTCTGCAAGACATCTGTCCAGGTCCTTCTGGCTTTTAGTCTCCATTCAGAAATCAGGTGTAATTCCAATAGTTCTGCTTTTATGTTATTTGGCCTTTTTTCCTTGCAGCTTATAATAGTTTTCCTTTGTTCTGTGTGTCGAGTGTTTTGATACTTATGTGACATGGGATTTTCTTTTCTGGTTTACTCTATTTGGTATTCTGTTACCTTCTTGTACCCTTATAGGTATATCCTTCTTAGGTTAGGAAAATTTTCTTCTATAATTATGTTAAATATATTTTCTGGGTTCTTGACCTGGGATTCTTCTCCTTCTATTTCTATTATTCTTTTTTTTAAAATACTTTTTTTTCTTCAAGTTACATCTCAGTAACAAACCCCTCCCTATTCCCCCTTCCTATCCCACCCTTCCACCCTCTTCCCCCCAGAAGTTTCCCCTTTCAGTCCAACAGATGGTTCCTTCTCTTATAACAGTAAGTATTATACAAAACAACAGATATAAATATGCCACATTTATGAGAGTTAAATGGCCCAGTATACCTTCCCAATGTCCAGTTTATACATATTTGGCCCCTGACTTTAACATTCTACTATCTAACCATCTCCTTGAGTTTAAAGGTCTATATGTGACTCAACATTCATACTAACTTGCAACACACTTTTAAGAGTATCTTCTTAGTTCTATAACACCCTCTTGATTCCTAAACAACTCAAAATTTAACTATGAGACTCTAGCTGTCTATTCTTCAACCACCTCAGAGACCTGAGA
The DNA here is from genome assembly GCA_907164525.1 of Lophiomys imhausi. Lineage (NCBI taxonomy): Eukaryota > Metazoa > Chordata > Mammalia > Rodentia > Muridae > Lophiomys > Lophiomys imhausi. Next base: position 5,615,785 of record CAJQZJ010034140.1, on the reverse strand, counting down.
GGGATAAATATATTTGCTTATATAGGAAGTGCAGGGCCTGCAGCTTCCAAAACTAAGAAAGGACATACCAATGACTGCCTGGACAGTTCCCATTTTCTCTCCATACATTCCTGCATCAGTCTTCAGCCTTTGGGTCCTGTTTCTATGACAGACATTTCTTGTAGAGCAGGGATTATGAAGGACTTACCTACCCTGTCTTGGCAAAGTTAGGCTGTCGACTTCCCTGCTACCAAGTTTTGTCCTTCTTGGACAGCAGTCTGTCTGCAGTTGGTTCAAGGGGTTTTTTCATGCCAAGAGATAGGCTTGCCACTAATTCAACCATCTTACAGTGGAGGTTCTTCGATGCTTATCTTCTACTTGGAGTAGAATAGGGGGTGCTGTCAGGTGTTGATATGTCTCGATATCAAAAAAAAATAAAAATAAAAATAAAAAAAAATCTTGATTTAAGATAACATCTTTGAATGCCATATTCTGCAGATCTCTTAGGGTTTTTGAAGATGCCCTATCCATCTCTTGTATTTAGATAAGCAAATGTTGCTTGTATCTTAGCAACTTGATTACTGGGTAGTTTAGAGAATATCTGTGATAGACTGTCATAGTAGCTAACAAAGTGACATGTTTGCATGACTAGGAGTTTGTTTTACTTAACTATCCTAGACCGTTTTAGACGGTTGGTATCAAGAGGTCAGAGCTTCACATTTTATTTTTAAGTATCTCTAGGTATGATACCATTAGGAAGCGTTACCTTTAAATTTGTATCAATATACAAAGATCTATTCAATTGTGGTTAAATATACTCTTAATTATGTATCAATATACAAAGATCAATGCCTATGTAGCCCAATACAATCTTAATATTACGTCCATATGCAAGGGTCAATACCATTGTGGCCAACTATAATCTTAATTTTGTATCAATATACAAAGATCAATACCGATGTAATCCAATACAATTGTAAGACCTGCCGAGGGCATTTGTGTGCTCAGGGCCTAAGATGCAAAGGCCTTCCGTGCTGAGCCTCTGAGAAGGGGCTGATGGGCCTCTGTGTGTGTCTGAGCAGACATCTTCGACTCACAGCTCAGGAACCCACCAGACTGAGCATGGCTGCAGTTACTATTACCCAGCCTCACACTGGGTACGCATCCGCTCATCCATGTTCAGCATGGCCGCGTAGCTGCTACACACCTTCTCTAGCTCTGTATTTTCAAAAGGCTATCACCACTGAAAGCGGCAGGGCTAAGAACTGTCCCCCTTCCAGGCCTCTCTTCACAGGCAGATGGTGCCTCCCTTTTCTCAATCTACCAGACAGTTAAAAAGTATCTGACATCATGTGACAGTCACAAATTTACATCCCATCCTCTTTTTATAATTCGATATAACATCATCAGCATTTCCAAATTGCTATTTTGTAAAGTTTATTTAATCTCCATAATGAGCATGCCTAATGACAGCCTATATTTGAATCTTCTTTAAGCACCCATGTTGTTTGCATTTATATGTTTCATTATTTTATATCGTGTGAATCTGTTTTTCCTATTTGTGGGGTACATAGGGTAACCAATTATCCTCGGTGGCCAGGGACTTTCCTAGTTTTAACACTGACAGGTCTTGGTTGGGAAACTCCCTCAATCCTGAAAAAGTCAGGGTAGCTGGCCTGTCACCTTAGGAGATTCCCAGCTGGAGGCAGTGTGTGGGCTGGATGCTGGACACAGCATCCTCAGGGAAACTTCTGCAAAGAAGGCCATCGAGGCATCTCCTTTGGGAGGAGGCTGGTGGGATAGAGCTAGTGGGAAGTTCGTGGAGCTGTCCCCTGATGTGGATAAAAGCCAGTGACAAGGAATCCAAGACAGAGAGGAGTTTGAAGGTAGGAAGACAAGAGCTTGGGGAATACAACCCTGCTAAGACTTGGGACAGATATATGTGTTCTCCATCCTGGAGAGAACAGGCAGGAAACAGACTGCCTTACTTACCTCTAAACCCAGCCCTGTGGGAATCCCTGGTGCCTGTGCCACCAGGCAGCTCCTGGCCTTTTGCCTACCCTGTACCTCTGGCTTCCACATTGCTGCTGTTGTGTGTTGCCCCAGGCACTCATGTTTGGGCTATCTGCCAAGTAACACCTGAGGAGGAACATTTGATGCCTGAGAGAGAAAAGCCTGTGGATCAGCTCTTCCTCTTCCTCCATCCCTCCTCCCTGCCCTTCCAGCTCTCACACACAACAAGCTGGCTCCTCACCAGGGAGTCCAGTGGAGCTCCATTAATCCATGCCCTGAGCAGCAGCTTCCTGGACAGCCAGAGGACTCCCACCTTTCAACCCTACTGGTTTCTGCCAACTTGATACGTGAGCTCACATGTCACCTCTGCCCCAGATCCTGCTTTCTGGGCCCTCAGGACTGAAAAGATGGCAGGAAGAGCAAGGGAAATGGGGAAGACATACTGAGCCAGCACGACTTGTCCCAGGGCACAGTGCAAATTTGCCTACCCAGAGGACTTTGAGGATCTGGTATGCCAAAGGATTTGAACACTGTCCACTGCCTTTGTGCCCTTTAAAGACAAATCAATGCCTGAAAACTCATATCTGACAAAACACATACACACACACTCAACACACCCCTTAAAACAAAACAAAACAAAACCCTGTGTTACTCAAAACAAAATTCAGGTAACGCAACTACTAAAAGTGCAGCCTTAACAATCAAGTTGCTATCACACTCTTCAGGTGGAAAAAATACGCCTCCGCACATACGCAGCGACAATCAGGATCTGGACAAGCAGCTAGCCAGGTAATCTCACCTGCCTGGGGTCTATGGCATCCTGAAGCAGCGGGATGCCGCCACCACACAGCTCCCAGAGAGGTCCAGAGCAGAAGTTTCCCTGAGGATGTTGTGTCCAGGCTGTGGGGGATCATGACACTTGCAGCTTCAGGACACTGGGCACTGACTTCATCGTGGTCCTTGTCAACTTCAGTGTATAACAGTACAGAGGGGACCTTTCCTTCCTTGGGAAGGAAAGACACGGTTGCTACCTCTCCTCTTTCACCCTTTGCCCATTTAAAAGACTTCCTTGTCAATTTACAGAGGCTCCATTTATGTTCTAGAATCATCCATGAGGGCCTGGAAGTTCAGAGTTTGTAGATATTCTTCCAGTTCTCCTCCGGAAACCCAAGGCTTCAGGAGGCAGGTTCTGAAGTACCATCTCTCTGTACTGCCCTCCTCTTTACAAAATGGGGGTTTCAGCTTGAACCTCACAGGGCAGGGACAACACTGGGCAGCACAGTCAGCATCCCTAAAGGGCTGGGTGAGTGTGTGGTCCAGGATGGTACTCACACAGAGGGTCTGCTTCTACCTACTGTTATTCCATCATTAGCCAATGTCTTCACCATTTGTCATTGAACAATTAGAATCTAACCTTTAAAACATCTAGATAATTGACTTTTGAATTATAATTTACACTTTTTGATTTTTGTTTAAAAACCCTTTCCCTGGGGTTAAGGAAGTGATTGACAAAGTCCTTGTCATGCAAGCTTGAGGGGCTGCATTCAACCCCTACTCCCTGCATAAAAAGTCAGATGTGGCAGCTAGCCACCTGGCTGTAATCCCAGCACTGAGGAGGCAGAGGCAAGTGGATCCCTACAGCTCATTGGGCAGCAAGTCCTGCTGAATGGAGCAGGTCCAGGTACATTGGAAGACACTCTGTCAACCGCTGGAACACGCTCACACCCTAAACACTAAATTAATTAATCAAAAACTCCTCCCTTGACTTTGCCTCCTCCCCTGCTTCTCTTTCCTTCAGTAACTTTGTTATTTGGCTTTTAAGTCTCCCTACCTTGAGTCCACCTTCTTTTTTAAAAATAATTTATTTACTTTATGTACATTGGTGTTTTGCCTGCATGCATGTCTGTGTGAGGATGTTGGATCCTCTGGAACAGCGGTTACAGACATATGTGAGCTGCCATGCAGTGCTGGGAATTGAACCTAGATCTTCTAGAAGAGAAGCCAGTGCTCTTAACTGCTGAGCCATCTCTCCAGGGCCCCTTGAGTTCACCTTTGAATGTAGTGTTAGGTAGATGTTTTGCCTTCCTTACCTGATGAATCACTGGATTTTTTTTTTATTTTATTTAACACAGTTTATTAAATAGTGAATCCTTTCCACCCTAGAATCACGGGACCATCATGGCTGTCCAATATAGCCCTGGGCCAGGGTCAGTCTCCATAGCCATTTCTTCCCACTAGCTGCTTTCTGTTCTTGCTCTAACTCCTTGATGGTCTCTTCTCTCTTTACTTCCTATCTTCTCCCTTGCAGAGTGACTTGCCTACTTGTAGACCTTTATTTTCCCGAATAAACATTTCAATATTACAATTGTTTCTTTCTTCTTATCCTTTTTGTTTTGTTGTTGTTTCTGTTGTTGTTGTGGGTTATGGGGCAAGATCTCCTGCAACCCAGGCTGCCTTTCAGCTCCTGATCATCCTGCCTCAGCCTCCCAAAGGCTGAGAATATATAGTGTGAACCACCATGCCTATCCTTCTCCTCTGAAAACTAACGATAGATAGGAACATACGCCCCAGCTCAGTGATCGCCTCACACTCTATCACCAGGCCAATGACAGTAAGGTAGGAAGGCTACGCTGTTTTGGAAACAAGTAAATAAATGAGGCATATGAACCACATACCTAATATTAGCATTAACTCAAGAGAGTGGTCATTCTTGTGACTAGCTAGGAAAGTGTCACTTGGGACAATATTCAAATCAAACTAAAGCTAGAGGCTCAAAGCTTTTATAGTGGTTTAATTTCTTGGGGAAGAACATTACAGAGAATCAGAGAAGACAGAAAAGACAGTCTAAAGACAGTTACTTAACATTTCAAATAATTTATAGCCTGTGTACGTTTTGGCATTGAGAGATTCTGTGGCTATCATGGGTAAAATGGCCACAAAATTTCCCAAGGAGAAATGTGGCTATCATGGGTAAAATGGCCACAAAATTTCCCAAGGAGAAATGTCTACATAACATGTCATTAAATAGGATTGAAAATTGGCTACACAAGAAAAAAAAAAAAAAAAAGAACTACCGTTACAAACACTCAGAAATATAAGAAACATTTTTACTACTCTCCTAAAAGGCCTAGCAACATGATAAACCAAAGGTCACTCCTTCCTAACCCACAGTTCAGAAGAGCCAGGAATTAACTTTCTCACATTTGTTTGCCACTCTTCCCAGGCCATCTTCACGTGCAATAAATTGTCGCTGCTCAAATGCACCGTATGCTTAAACCCAGAATCCAGGGTAAAGGTCAGCCTCCACCCTGCTCAGTGAGGCTGGTTTCAGTCTTATCACCATTTTTCCAAGTCTTTTATTTTTTGAGACCATGACTTGTCAAACAATACTGGCTGGATTTAATTGCTGCCTCTCTTGCTCCATGGCACGGGCTGTTTAGCTAAAGCCATTAACGACACTGTGGGGTTTTTCTTTCAGCTCTACAGAGAAAGGTGCCCTTTTGGATAGTTTCTTTTCTACTGAACAAAACAGTCTCTTTTCCAAAGATTTAGCATAGTCAAATATTAAATTTATAGTTTTTGTGTTTTCTAATAATTAAGAAAGAAGTTTCTGGAGCCACAGAGATGGCTCGGTGGCTTAAAGCGCTTGTTGCTCTCCCGAAGGACCCATATTTGGTTCCCAGGGCCCACCACATGGCTACAATCATTCATAACTCCGGTTCCAGGGGATCCGATGCCTTCTTCTGACCTCTGTTGGCACCAGGCACACACATGGTGCACATATACGCATGTAGGCAAAACACTTATATACACAAGGTAAAATAAATCCGAAAACTGTTTTTAGAGGTTTTTTGTTTGTTTGTTTGTTTGTTTTGTTTTGTTTTGAGACAGGGCTTCTCTGTGTAATAAGCCTTGGCTCTCCTGGACTCACTTGGTAGACTAGGCTGGCCTCAAACTCAAAGAGATCTGCCTCCTGAGTGCTGAGATTTAAGGTGTGTGCCACAATGCCCAGCACCTGAAAACTGTTTTTAAAGAGAGATTTCTAAGCGTGAAATTCAACTCCCAGGCTAAATGTAGTATGTTATAGTATTTTTTGTCTCTACTAGATACTAAGCTACTTTAATTTGTCTGTTTGTTTGTGGGTGTTTTTTGTTTATTTATTATGGGTGTTTCATGTGCATATATGTCTAGGCATCACATGTGTGCCTGGTGCCCACAGAGATTAGAAGAAGGCATCGGATCCCCTGGAACTGGAGTTACCAGGTGGTTGTGAGCTACATGTAGGTTCTGGGAATCAAACACAAGTCCTCTGGAAAAGCAGTGATCTTAACCTCTGAACCATCTCTTCAGCCCCTAGTAAGCTACTTTCAAAGACTAAAGTTTAGCATTTATCCAATGCAACCTGCACATTCAGCTTAGTCCTACCCTAAATCTCAAATCAACACCCACCATTACTGTAGGAATTTTTTGGTGGTGGTGGTGGTTGTATTTGCTTTTATGCCAGGGATCAAGCCCAGGACTTTAGTCTCAAACTGGTGATCTACCTGCCTTTGCTCCCCAACTACCAGGATTATGTCCAGGCATCACCATGCCTGGCTGTGATGGGATATTTTGGTTGCCACTACAAGCACCCCAAAATACGATACAAACTTTTTCTATTGACCCAACTAGAATAGAGATGTGAGCCACATCGGTACCTTGGAGTGCCTGTGTTCCACATACTTATTAAAAGGGTACTTATGGGGAAATTTTTCAATGGGGAGAGCTTCCTGTCAAAATGATACCCTCATTCCAAAGGGTGCTCAGGACCTGGGAGCAAGCAGTGCGGGCAGTGAGGTAGAATGAATGCCCCTCAATCACTGGGGACGTTAATCCTCTAGGGTCCTCACAGCCCTAAGGAAGATGATACCAGACTGTGGCTTGGTACTGAGTTTGGTAGCATTACAACTGTCGAAAGATGCAGATGCTGTGCATTCTGCATTGGACCAGAAGGCTTCAGTGCATACCTTGACTCCAACCTTCATTCCACTGTTGTGTTACAACAGTCCTTGTGGTCCTCTGAACCACAAGCACCAGCTCCCAGCATGCTGTTCTACCCAAGCCTTACTGCTGGTGAAGCAGGCTCCACTAATGACACAGAATACTGACAGTAGAAGTTCAAAGCCTGTTGGGAAATGAAGCTAGTGAGTTCTGGCAACAAAAAGGCACCACTGTGTACATATAACAGGTATTGTGGTATCTCATTGGCACATCCTTTGGGGGAAGCACAAAGGTCCCAAGTCACCCAACATACTATAATGTGGGCTTGTCATACCATGGAGAAGGCAAAGTCAATGTAGACCACAGAGTTGCCAAAGTGGGTACCAGGCTGAGCTTTGGAGCAAACACCTTAGTTGAATTAGTCCTCTTGATTTTCATGTGACCTGAACCACATTGGACCACCACACTTTATTTAGACATTTCTAACCATGGAAACAGACAGAGCAAATGGCATGTATGTCAGTGTTCAGTGCCCCAGGGAATACTTGACTTATGGAAGCCTCCACAGAGATGGAGAACAGAGAGCAAGAAGATTGAAGAGATGAGATGGGATGGCTTCCTGGATCAGAGGCTCAAGACACTTTCATGTGGTCTTGGGCCTTTTCTGGAAGTGGTATAGGGAAAGGAATGATCAAGGGAACAGAAGAAGAAAGAGTCAGGAAACATTCATTTTGTATGGATCAGGTGACTGGAGTCATCTCCAGGGTAGAGCAAGCCTCTTCCAGAGCATGTAGACCTGGTGGGAAGCTCTGAGGGCAGGTGGCTTCTCTCAGGTCTGTGTTCTCTATGGCTTTTCCCTTCCTGTGGGTTCTCTTCATGGATACTTCTCCTGCCTGGTTCCTCACTCAGGATGTGGTTCAACAGTGCCAAGGTAGACTTGGGACTGATCCCAACTTCAGGAGGCACATACAGACATGGGAGTCCTTCAGGATGGGAGGGGACTAGCCCATTCACTGTGGGCTGGTATCCATGGGCTCTGAGATACTGGTGTTTGTCACTTACACAGCAATGCTGCTGGGCTCCTCTCCTGAGTCTAGAGACTGGCCACTGTGATAGCAGCTGGTCTTAGGTCTGCATTTCCTGCATCTCCTTCCAGCCATCAGTGAACTGGTCCTTCCAACTGGGCAGGGGCAATGATTGAATCCCAAGGGTAAGCAGGGCCAGCATAGAGATCCAAGTACCGGCTCAGGCTCCTAGTTCAACTCAGGCAGTGCTGGAAGGCTGAGCACTGGGTTCTTTGGGGAGGATTAAGAGTCGAGTTTGCAAGGCACTGTGGCAGTGGGGAGTGGGTGCCCATGACATGCAGAACAACTGTAAACAGCACAGGCTTGCCCTCACAATGCTTTGTGCCCGCCAGCACATGGAGGCTTCCACTTATCACCAGCCACTATGGCTGTGAAGCAGAAAGCCAACATTCACCGCATCTGCATCCTCTTCTAGGCTTCCCATACAGCCTGCAGCCTACAGCCTACTCTCCAAGCCCATTGAACTCTGACTCTAGGGCTGTCCCACTCAGGATGTCTCTAGCCTTTCCCCTCTATTCATTCTGCAGTCAGAGCATCACGTGGGGGCTCTGAACAAGTCTGGGTTCATCAGCCCCAGAGCAGATCCGGTACACCAAGGACCTGGGGGCCACAGTAAGCGACAGAGAACAAGAGGGGGAAGAGAATGTGTGTGAGGGAAGGGTACATGTGGGAAGGTGTCCTTCCACAATCTTGTCTCACACACATTCTACACCCAGCCATCGTAGCCATCTAGAGAGGGGGGACTACCAGCCGAGGCTCTCTCAGTCCTGGGTCTCCCTTTTGTATGTGTGAGTACGTGTGGAGAATGTATGTGTGTATGGTGTGCGTGCATGTGTTGAACAAGTATGTGTGGAGGCCAGGAGAACTTCAGTGTCCAACCTTATATCCCTCTACCTTGCTCCTTCAAGGTAGTGCCTCTTATGCAACCTGGAGCTAGAATGGCGGGCAGAAAGATCCCACAGCCCTTCTTTCTTTGGTCGCCACAGTGCTGAGGTTCCAGGCACGGCAACCTGTGTCTAGGGTTTTTCCCCTCCACCATGGGTCTCTGGGATTCAAACTCAGGTCCACACACTTGAGCAGCAAGCACTCTTTATGCTCTCAGCCCTCTCCCTAGCCCCAACCTCGGGTCTTCCTTTAGTCTGTATCACTATGTTCCAGTGTGTCAGTTCTGGAGTAGATGGTGCCAGGCTCTCACACTGGGATCTTGGCACCTTGACTAGCAACTGTCTTCTCAAGCCAGGGGTTGCTGTCTGTGCCAATTTCCATACTCCAACTGCCTCTGCCAGCTCCTTTCTTCACCCTGTCACCAGCAGGGACAGTCACCACCATGATCAGCACTTAGCTGGGCACCTAACTTGACGAACACTTCGCATGAGTTATTTACACCAACCTCCTCTCAGTGGACTGCACACAATGCAATGCCCACTTTGTACAAACTAGAGGTCGCAAAACCTCCAACAAAGGCCCATTCTCAGGGCTCCACAACCAGTAAACCTGAGCTCTTAGCCACTTCGCTGCCTCAGTATTGGCTCTCATGTAAAATTCCATCATTTCTTTGAAAAATTTTGTACCACTGTTATCCAATGGTCTACACAGTGAATCTATTCAAGGACATATATGTATGCATGCATATATATATATGTGTATTAGACTAGGCTGGGTTTAAAAATCAAAATTCTTCTATACATGCCCTATATACATACATACTAGATCGAGGATCCTAGTGGTCCTCTAGGGACACGGACACAAACAGGCCTCTGACAAACTGGTCACATGATCACTATTAGCTAAGATACACAGACAGACAGGTCCCTCATCCAGAGGAAAGGCTCTTGATACACTTTCTTATGCACCAGAACTGAAATTTATTTCCTTAATTGACTTTTAAAAGTCTGATGCCAAGGATGGAGAGATGGCTCAGTGATTGAGAATGTATGCTGCTCTTGCAGAGGATCTGAGTTAGATGTCCAGCCATTCTGGGCAGCTTAGAAACCCCTATCGTTCTAATCCAGGGTATGGTCCACCATCTTAGGGTCTCTGTACTCATATGCATGTACCCATACACATGATTTAAAAAATTTTAAAAAATCTTTTAAAAAGTTGATGCAGCCAGGCATGGTGGAGCATAACTTTAATCCTAGCACACAGGGGCAGAGGCAGGTGGATATCTGGGTTCGAGGTCAGCTTGGCCTACAAAGCAAGTTCCAGGACAGCCAGGGCTATACAGAGAAACCCTGTCTCAAAAAAAAAAAAGCAAAATTAATTAGAATTCTCAATATACTTCTCTCTTCTAGCATGGATATTAATACTTTGGATAAACCATGTGACCTCTATAATGTGAAAATTCACCTTAGCCATGCAAGGAAACTTGGTCCTCAATAGTATCTATGAGGCATCACTTAAAAAAAAATAAATATTAAAGAACTGAACATTTTTTTCACTTTTTCGTCTCCTGTAATGTGCTACAATCAGTTTTCAGGCAGGAGCCCTGGCACCTGGTCCCTTCTGTGCATGACTCACAAGTGTTAGCTTACAGTGCGTCTCCCTCTGGGGCCGGAGACGCACACATCGCCTTTCATATTGAACTGTTGGCTGCCCACCGCTTCCAGTTGGCAGAAACACCATGAAATCAGAGCCGTCCTGTGCGCACACAGGGCTGAGCAGCAACTGGGAAAGGCGTCCAAGACGCGGGACACTGTGGAACAGAGGATGCCGCTGTCCTGGACTCAGGATGGTTTGCATGCTGCTTATGAAGTGCGGTCCTCACAATGGTGCTCTAGGCTTCTCTCAAAAGGACCACAGTGCCCTCAGCCCCTTCAGTGTGTAACAACCAGGTCCCTGATTCTAGAAACTCAGAGCCAAAGGACCACATTGAACCCAGTCTGCCTCGGGATTTGTGATGTCCCAGGCGGTCCATCTTGTCTTTTGACTTCCCTCCATTCAGGAGGGGACCTTCCAAATCCCATCTGAGTCTTGTAGAGGTCTTCTGAGAGTCTGTTTCTAGATACCACCATACACTTCATAGTGAGCCACCATTCCACCCAGTCAAAACCTTCATATCATGTGGGGGGAAATAAGAAACACTCTCTAAGGACCTACTAAAGCAGAGGGGGACAAACACACCCATGATATGGTAACTCGAGATCTATGTGAAAAACCTGCTGTTTCTATATGAAGCAGCCATGAAAAGAAGGGAGAGTCTCAACTCAACACACGGCTGCTAAAGCAGAGGGGGCCAGCAAGAGGTTTGCAGCAAACTCTGAAGTCCTGTGGGTGGGAAAGGAAAGAAATCCCCACAAGCTGTACACCTACACAGGAACAGCGGACATCCGCAGAAGACGGGGACATCCAACTGGTCACATTATTTGATGTTCCCAAATTTCATCCTGAACTATCTCTGAGCAACAGGCAAACACAGCATCCCATGCTTATAGGTTTTATTACTCATTTAGTAGGCGTACGTTAGCAACAAAACCTACCAAAAAGTTACAGTCACCCCTAAGCAGATGTGATGCCTATCAAAATTACTATAAGATATTGAATGTTAAACCAGGTAAGCGAAATGAGAAGTTAAATGTTTGAATATCTTGTCGGTTATTTTTCCTCCATTGCTGTGAACTAAATACCACAGAGACAAATTTAACAGAAGGAATTACTTATTTGGCTTATAGTTGTGAAGTGTTCTGTCCATGGTCACTTGTCCCCATGGAGTTGGACAGACCAACATGGCAGTGCAAGTGTGTGGTAAAGAAACTACTTCATGGTAGAAACAAAGTATAGTGAGAGGAGATGCAGGAAGGAGGCAGAGAAAGACATACCTCCTAAGGGCACATCCGTAGTAAGTAACCTCCTTCTTCCAGCTAAGCTCTGCCTCCTAATGGTACCATCATATGAAGCCATGACAGGACTGGTCCACGTTCAGGACAGAGTCTCATGATCTAACCAACTCTGAAAACATGCATCCCAGACACATGCAGAGATGTGCGCTTCAATAATCTGTGTGTTTCTCGGTTCAATCGAATTGGTAATGAAGGTCACCGGCCACAGTCAGACAGTTGGGATGAGAGCAGCTGCGTGTGGACGGGCTTCTGAGGCTCTGAGTCCCTTGTTCTCAGTACCCGTCTCCCCCATTGTTGTCAGGAGGGAAAGCGGGAGACATGCTCGCTGCTGCTCAGTTATGTCCTCTGCCCTACAACAATCCTACTCAGGAGGGCACCTACTTCCCAAGACTGTCTTTTCACATGGAGGTTCTGTCCTTGTTGGGTTCTGAGGCAGGATCTCATATTGAAGGCTGGCCTCGAACTCGCTATATTGCAAAGGATGGCCTTGAACTTCTGATCCTCTATGTCTACCTCCCATGTCCTTGGATTACAGGCATGTACTCCCTTGCTTAATTTATACAATGCTGGGGATCCAACTCAGAGCTCTGTGCATTGTGTGGGTGGGTGTGCCATAGCCTCATGCCTGAGGACTGAACTTGACAGAAGACTGAACATCTCTGTTTGTAAAGTCGAGGCCTGAGCCTACCTGCCTCCATGTACCATTTTCCAGTGTGCACATGGCCCGTGCCAGGTTCTCTCCTTCACTATCTGTGAGGGTATATAGATGCTCAGCAGTGGAGTCAGAACTCCTGTCAGCACCTTGGGGAGCCCAGCAAGCTCACCAGGAGGAAAGGGAAAAGCTGGGATGAATGAACCTGTCTTGACTACAGAAAACCCAACCCCTCCATGTTTTAGGTTAGTTTCATCCCAGGACACCAGCTTGCATATAGATCTGGACTCCCTGAGTTCAGGGCTGGTAATTAAGTCACTTGAAAAGTGACTTAGCTATCAGAGGAATTAGAGGAGCCTGGGGCTAGCTGGAAAATGACCAGTTAAGCTCAGGGCATAGAGAGAGGCTCTATCTGTGTGACATCCACACACAGACCTGTGGGGATCTGCAGTCTTCTCAACACAGTGTCTGCTACGTTGATTAGTCAAAGACTGGCATCAGAGAGCCTAGAAGCCATTCCACAATAGCCCCATGCTCCTGCCTTTCAACATTCCTCCCTGCACTGGGAAGTCAGTCTCGATTTTGAAGGCTGCACCCAACACTGACCGCCCACCAATAAAATCGCTGCATAGCTTAGGAGGTTTTTTTTTTTTTTTTTTTTTTTTTTTAATTACACTTCCTTGGAAACCCCTAAACGCCAATCTCACTATAGCTTTCTATTATAGCACAGGAACCAGCCCCAAAGTATTTTTGTATTATTACAAACACAGAAGAAATGCAAGAAGCTGTAGCCTCTTAGAAGCCAAGTTTCAGATCTCTCCTACAGATAAAAGGAGCCACCTGTTCCCTTCAGTGGCCATTTATTACTCTAAAAGCAACTACACAAAGAACACTAAAGAGTTCACACAATAGAAACCAACTCCTTTCCTGGTTGTTGTTGAAGGGGGTGGGGTGGGTAGAAAGAATGTTGGAAAATTCTCTTTTGTACTGAAGGTGGGGTAGCATGTTTTTTTTTTCCCCTTCACTTCCTTAGAGGGTAGAGGGTCCAGCTGTGCCTTGGCATTTTAAACGCCGATTCCTGTGTGGCCCTTGCCTCTGCCCAGCCCTGCTCCTGTGCCCAGCTGCCCATGTGGCGGGCTCTGTTGACGACACAGGCCTGCTGAGGAGAGCCAGGACAGCTGAGAAAAGTCTTTTCTGTACAATGGACGTCAGCACATAAAAATGATGTGCTCAGGGAGAGGCCAACATTTCCATTCCCCTGTTCCCTTCATGTGCCAGGTCACATCCCTCAAGTGACACCCCCACAGATGACAGAGCCCACGTGCAGGCAGAGTCCAGTCAAGTGAAGAGCTGAGCTCTCTGCTGCAGACTTGGTGTGTGGTCTTGGCCACCTGATGAGTGGTCACACCTCACAGATCCAAGGAGGAAAGAGACACAGGACTTATCGTGCGTCATCAGGAAGCGGCAACATCAGGAGAAAAAGGCTTCGGTTGTCTGTGATATTCCATTTCAGGGCTATCTTAACTATAGTCGTAACAAGGGGCTTAAAATTGCCACTCAGTCCCTTTTTCTTTCACTCATGAATTTCCTCACAAGAATTTACTAAGTGTTGTGCTAAGCCATGGTGGGTTCAGAATGCCTACCCCTGTTTGATGGGGAAGGCAGCTGCTCACATCATAGACACTCAGTGGGAAAGGTGAGGCAGAGAAGGGAACTCAGCCCTAGCCCCAGGATGGAGGTGAGGGTTGGAGGACACTCTTGCCCCCCAAGGCGATTCTAAAGTTCATGCTAAGGTCAAACCTGGAATGACCTGGGAAGAAAGAAGAAAGGAATTCTGGGAAATGGAAAGGACATATGCAAGGGCCCTTGGTAAGGAAGATATGCCTCGATGGGTTCAGGATGACAGCCTAAAGAGGAGAGGGGCCCCAGAGGTGCAGTCAGTGCATGGCAGGATCACCCAATGCCCTGTGTACCAGACAAGGGAAGGCAAGAGCCAACTTCCCTGCTGTGTTATTAGAGCCTATAGACTTAGATGTGTCCCTCTGATAGGAAGTGGACCAGAATGCAGCAGTCAGAACTGGCTCATAGGAAGAGGCAGTGGTTTACATTGGAAAGTTTGTCTGTTGGGGCTGGGAGTGTAGTTCAGAGGGTGGCGGTGCTTGTTCAGCAGGCACAGAACCCTGGGTTCAATCTCTGGCATCGTATGAACTAGATGTGGTGGTGTGCTCTTAGAATCCCAGAACTAGAGGTGGGGCTTGGGGGAGGCAGAGGTATCAGAATTCCAAGGTCAGCTTGGGCTGCATAGAGTTTGAAGCCAGAATGGTATGCATAAGACCCTCCCTGCCTTGGAAAATAAATCACTTAAAGTTTGTCTCATCCATAGTCTCATATTCCCATTCAGGTTCATTGATGGGAAAGAGAGATATGGGGGATGGGCTGCCATCCCTGCATACTTTCTGGTTCTTTTCTCCCTCAGCCTTTAGGGCTTCAGGGTTCACTGCTGCCACGTGCTAGAAGGGGCAGGATACAAGAAGAAAAGTTATTTTGGTTCTGGGCCCTGGAGTATCGTTTGAGATCTCCCCAACATCACTGACCAACCAGTAAGTAGTTGGTCACATAGCCCAAGAAGCCACAAAGAAACTTGAACAATAGGACCCAGCTGAGCATGCCAGGAGAGTCCTGGTATTCTCAGCTTCAAGTACAAATTACTGCAGCAGAAATTTAGTGGTTTTTTTTTTTTTAAGGAAAATTTATTAGTGTTGTATTATTTTAGACCAGGGGTCCACAAACTACAATTCCAGGGTCATACCTAACTGTCAGCTAATGTTCCCTGTCTGTTCCTCTTTCTCAGGTTCCACTTGGCTCAAAACTCCTTACACAGTAACATGAAGTTACTGTTATCAATGTCTGGATACAATGGTAACTACTCTGCCTGCTTACACCAGACAACTACAAAGGAAGGGTTAGTTACTTTTAGCTAGTCATTAGTTACTTTTATGTCATTGTAATCAAGTAATTGACAGAAGCAATTCAAGAAATGAAGCATTTATTTTGGCTCAGTCTCATAAGACTGGATCCATCATGGCAGGGTAGCAATTGAGGCCCCTCACATCGTGGTACCAGGCAGCAAGCAGAGAATTCAGGCTACAAGTGACAGCAAATATTAACAGTGGCAGATCTATTCTTCAAAGACCTGCCCCTAATGACCTACTTCCACCATCCATGCCCCACGCCCCAAAGGTTCCACAATATCCCCAAATGGTGCTGCCAGCTGGGTGCCAGGCATTGAAACACATGAGTCTTTCAGGAACGTTTCATGTTCAAATCTTAACATAACCACTCCAGAGCCAAGAAGACCAAGTCGGACTTGCTGGACTTACTGCTGAAGTTGGTAGAGAGAGGAGCTGAGATTCAGGCCCATCTAATCTGATCCTCAAAGATCTGTGTACTGGAGAGATGGCTCAGAGGTTAAGAGCACTGGCTGTTCTTCCAAAGGCCCTGAGTTCAATTCCCAGCAACCACATGGTGGATCTGGTGCCCGGGCATAAATGTAGAACAAATACTGTATACATAATAAATAAATAAATGTAGAGCAAATACTGTATACATAATAAATAAATGTTTAAATAAAAAATCTGTGTGCCTTTTTCAGTCTAGTAAGGTGTTCAACACTTAACTCACTGTATGATGAAAACCAACTTAACAAGATCTACGATCACCTAGAAGACAAACCCCTGGGCATGTCTTTAAGGAGTTTTCTAGAATGAATTAATTTAGACCCACCCTGAATGTAGGCAGCACCCTTCCATGAGCTAGGGGCTTGGGATGACTAGAAAGGAGAAAGAGAGCTGGGTAAGGGTGTTCATCATCCCCTGCTTCCTGACAGTCCATGTGATAAGACCAGCTGCCTCCTGATCCTGCCTCCATGCCTCCTACGCCAACCACTATGGTCTGTGGAACCAAACTGGCAACCCTCAAGCTGTGAACCAGGGTAAACCATTCTTTGCTTTGGCCAGGCATCTGACACAACAACAAGAAAAATAATGAATACAACCATAGATCATGAAGATGCCGCACCTGTCTGATGTGCACATGGTGGTGCCTTTGTCCGAAGTCCCTCTTTAAGCTTAGTCGAGATTCTCAGAGTGTGCCTCAGCTATGCCTCACCCCCACCAAAGAATCTGCCAAACTATTGTGCATTTCTGGGGAGTGCAAAAATTTTGGGGGTATAAACAAAGGCATTTCAACAGATGCCTATCACTTTATCTCCTGGCAGACCCAGCACATCTGCCAGGAGATAAAGTGATAGGACATCTGCTCCAGAGACTGCAGGGTGGGTTTCACAGATCTATCACTGATTTATCTTCCAGTCATGAGGTTCTCATCACACACCTCATTAATAAACACTGAACATGTCTCCCTGGGAGGTCAGTGGACCAGCTGCATGGGCCTAGGATGCTTGAAAGAAAGGAAGGGTTCTAAACCCAGCCCCATCTTTGGATTCCAGACTCTCAGGGTGGGACTTAGGAATGCATGGCTAGCCTTGCTCAGGGGCCCTCAAGCTGGAGGAAAGGGTCATAAAGATGAGAGAATGTGAAAAGCAAGCACTCCTTCCCTGGCATTTTCTTCTTGGACTCCTCCTTGTCCTCCAAGGCCGAGATCAAGGTCAATGTATATATAATCTGCCTTTGTTCACTGGAACCCATGAAGAGGAAACACCCCTTCAGTGCAATCATCTTGCTGTTGTCTCAGTACAGTTCTCCCTGCCAGGCCTGGAGCTAGGCAGAGAAAGGGATCTGGTCTTTGTATTTCTAGTCTACCCCAGTGCCTAGCGTGCACTGAATGTAAATAATCCCAGTGGCATTGCTGTTGATAATCCAGAATGCCAGCTGTTAGCGGAAGCAGGAAGGACTCTCACACCACAATGGAGCCCCTGTTGCAAACACTTTCCTGGCTGTTCTGGGGCCCACAAATGTCACCAGATGGTGCATCTGCTTGGTCTTCCTACCTAGACCCCAGAGAAGACCCCAGTCATTGGGGTCCTGATTTTACTCCATTAAAAAAAAAATACACTTCTAAAACACATTTGTCACTGGCTGAAAGAAACAGTTCTTGTGATAGACTTATACTAGAGTGTTTTGGGAGGTAAAGAGAAAGCTCATACTTCTAATAAAAACAGACAACAGCCCCAGTCAGATCCAACCAGACTGTCTAGAAGAAAGGCAGAGTACCAGGCCACTGCTACCTCCAAGCTTCCAAAGAGGTGAGAAGAAATCCTGCCTGGAAGGATCTAAGCTCCCACAGAGAGGACCAGGAACTTTAAACACATAGCTAACAGTTATCAAGCACACAGGAAGCTACAAACAAGAGAGTTAGAACCCCAACCAAGGACATCAGGTAGAGTCGCCTCAATTGAAATAAGAGCAGTTGTATGGAAATGAATTAAAGAGACTGAAAAAAAACAGAAAGAGAGCAATGAGAAGGCTACCAACAAATGACCAGGCATACTCTAAAATAACACAAACATCATGGGTAAAAAGAAAATCATTAAAATAAAAAGTTCAGCCAGGTGTGGTGGTCCACGCCTTTAATCCCAGCACTTGGGAGGCAAAGGCAAGTGGATCTCTGTGAGTTCAAAGACAGCCTGGTCTACAAAGAGAATTTCAGGACAGCAAGTACTATTACACAGAGAAACCTTGTCTTGAAAAAAAAAAGTTCAATGGATTTATTAAACAGAAGATTTGACACTGTTGAATGGAAAGTTAGTGATCCAGACTGTACCTATAGATACAGAAATGGAAAATATGGGAGGAAGTCATAAAGGAAAGAAAAAGCAAGTCCAATGCATGTCTAATTAGAATCTCAGTGGGGAAGACTAAAGGATGGAAAGACCACACTGGAGAGAGAATGGCTGAGCGTCATTTAGAAGTGATTAAAGGGCCAAATGCAGAGAAAACACATCCATTCACCGAAGAAACTTTATTGAGTGCTTAATGCGTACCTATTGTATTTTAGAGAAGTCTCCCCAAGAGAAAAGAAGATTGCCTGCACCAGGACACTCCGAATGGCAACAGATTTCTCCAGAGCAAAATGGAAGCTGAGTGAAAGGTCCACACACTTCAAAGTGGATCGAGGATTACAAAATGGTCTTTACTAAAAAACATTGGATCTTCTTCAGGGCCCCGAAGGTGCTTAAAAGCAGGATGGGTGCCTGACCTCCCCACCCTCATTCTTTGTATCCAGTTCCTCCACTTTGGTCCTCTTACCTGCTTTAAGTCTGCACACAGTCATGTTAATCCCTCAGGGTGCGTGTGTTTACAAACACAATGTCCAAACCTGTCTCAACTCTTCAAGGCTGAAGACATGAAGACAAGACTGGGGTAATTTTTTTAACATCGGCATTCATAATATCCTGTTCCAGAATCCTGAAAAGGAGACCCAAAATCTCCACTGTCCTAAACTGTAGTCACCTTGGGCTGCAGGAGCCTCGAAGATCACCACGTGACCAGATCACTCCCAGATCACAAGCAGGAGCAGTATCTCATAGAAACTAGTCTATGGTCAAACAATAAGGTCCCTGCAACGCCCCCGTTGCAGAACCAGACCTGAGATGTACATGTTTTCCAGACTCTTCCTGCTTAAACTGAAAGCACATGCCAGTACCCTGATCATGGGCTGCAATACATTTTACCTTCCCCATTTGCTCGTATCCACTAAACTCTTCTCTAGTTTCATTTCCCCATTACTTTTTTCCTCGTTCTTTTTATTATTTCTTGGTTACCATGCAAAGTAATCAGTCCCATTATGCCGTTGCTATCCATGTGTGTCGTTATATCATACTTGCTATTGTTTACTTTTTTCAGCTCGAGTGGCTGGACCTGACGTATTGGAACCCATCAAGCTGACCCTTTGGCCCAGGATGTCAGTTACAGAAGGACAGAGGAAGGACAGCAGATGCAGGAGACCACTCACCTGCAAAATTGGCTTTCAAGGCTAATGATATAATCAGGAGTTATAAATATAAACAAAACCAAAACACATTTATTACCTATAAATATACACTAAAGCAGTGGTTCTCACACTTCCTAATATTGAGATCCTTTAATGAAGTTCCTCATGTTGTGGTGATCCCCAACAATAACATTACTCTTGTTGCTGCTTCCTAACTTTAATTTTGCTGTGGTTATGAATCATAATGTAAATATCTGATATGCAGGATATTTGATATTTGACCCCTGAGAAAGGGTGTTCAATGCCAAAGGGGTCACATTCCACAGGTTGAGGACCACTGCACTAAAGAAACTTTTGATTTACTTAATGGGAAGGGAGGAAATGAGACATCCTATAGAATAACGGGTAAATATAGTGTGGTTATGAACCAAGGCACACACAAACCACATAAAAGCTATGAATTCATAATAAAATGGCAGACACAGGATTTGGGTTAATAATAATTCAAAGACGGGGGAGCAGTGCCTGAATTAAAGTGTTATAAGTTTCTTAGATTGACTAAGAGAAAGTCTAGGGGGGCTAGAGAGATGGCTCAGTGGGTAAGAGCACTTGATTCTCTTGCAAAGGGCCAAGGTTCAGTTCCAGTACCCATATGGCAGCTTGCAACTACCTATAACTCCAGTCCCAGGGGATCTAACACCATCCACTGACCTCGTGGCCACCTACATGGGAGTGGCACACATAAACTCACACAGGTACACCCCATACACAGAGATAGTCTTTTTTAAGGGGGGAGGGTTCCCTGCGTTAAATTTAGGTTCTGTCTAATAAGCGGGGTGAATTTTCCAGCAGTAATATCTAAAATAGTCGAAATAAAAGAGCTAAATTCCCAAAAAATGAAAGAAGAAATAAAACGGAATAGGAAAACCAAATCTAACTAATTTTCTTTCACAGAAAGGCTAAGATTAAGGGGGGGGGGGAAGGTCTAACAAGACCAAATCCACCAATTACCACAACACATTTAAAGAGATCCGGTACCCCACTACTAAAGGAATCCTAAGGCTTAGACCTCGGGTGCTCTCTTGTCAGCCTGGGGTTCTATTGGGACACTGTGGAACCTTTATGATAAGGAGCCTACCCAAGGAAATACCCTTGAAGGTAGCATTAGGATACTTGTCCACACTGCTTCCAAACTACCACAAGGGGGACGGCTTTGCGTGTCATGCCCAGACTTCCATCATGACGACCTGTCTCAGCACAGGCCCAGTTGATGTGGTCAAGTGACCAAGGAAGGGCTGAGTCCTCCAAAACCGTGGGCCAAAATGTAGCTTTTCACTTTGTAAGTTGACTATTTCTGGTATTTTGTCACAGAAATGGAAATCTGAGTAACACATGGACACTAAAGCATATTCAATAGAAGTGAAATCATCTTATGTATATTTTTATGAGCCCCACAAAACTATCAGAACATGGGAAATTCGAAACTCAAATTAACAAAAAAAATAATTATAGATAAGTATTAACCAAAGGAAAGCTGGAATTACTACATTAATAGCAGATACAATTAAGACAAAACATATCCTGGATCTTAGATCAGGTCTTATACTATAATAATAAATATAATAAAACTTCAATTCACTATGAGAAATTTTAAAACTCTAAATTCACATGTTCACATATTCAGTACAATTATACTTGTATAAAAGTTTTAAATCTAGAAACTGAAAAATTCTTCAAAATAATACATTTTTATAATTATTGATCACCAGCATATGAAAAGTTGACTCAAATATAGGACATTTTAACAGTTGAACTGGCTAGTTTCAATTGTTAAATGTCTATAAAGCCCTACACCTCACACCCAAAGACAAAAACATTCTTCCCAAGCA
Organism: Lophiomys imhausi; assembly: GCA_907164525.1. Classification (NCBI taxonomy): domain Eukaryota; kingdom Metazoa; phylum Chordata; class Mammalia; order Rodentia; family Muridae; genus Lophiomys; species Lophiomys imhausi. The sequence goes on along the minus strand of CAJQZJ010034140.1, from coordinate 5,594,397 downwards.
TAAAAGGAACATTTACAACACTTGACTTCTGACAGGTCTACAAAGCAAAGTTTAAAAAAGGAAGAAAAAAAAAAAAAAGAAAGAAAGAAAGAAGCCAGTATCACATAAACTATCAAACTACCTACAAATCACATTCTCTGACCAGGCCACAATTAAAAAGAATATGAAATTAAAAAGACTCAGCTTAAATTAGTTTAATAATAAGCCTCTAAAAATAAAGTATGAGTCAAAGAGGGAATAACAATGAGAATGTAAAATCCTAAGAATGGAATAACAATTAACGTACACATTTCAGCAGGGCAGATATGGTGACTGGCACAGGGAGACAGTCCGCTGAACCTCCAGCCTCGGCCTCCCTAAATGCAGAGATTACAGCCAGCCGTGTGTTACCATACCCAGCAAGCATGGCCGTCTTCATTATCCCACAATAATTACTTGCACTTGTGTTTCTATGCCAGCACACTGAGCAGCTTAATTGAATAGTCTAAGAGGGCTGCCTTGAAGGCCAGTGAGATGGCTTGGTGTGTAAAAATACTTGCTGCCATGCCCAATTTCCAGGCCCAAGACCCACATATTAGAAGGAGAGAGCTGATGCACATATTCAAAATAAATACACATGATTTAAAAAGAGTCATTCTTCCAGTAGGGCATTTTAAGGATATGGCTATCTCAGTGCAATTTGTGTTTTAAGGTGGAGCTCCATTTTGCCTTAAACTCTTGGGTTCAAGTGACTCCTCTAGTTCAGACTCCCAAGTAGCTTGGAGGACAGGCACGTGTACTAACACACCTGGCTTAGTCTCATTATTATTATTTTTAATGCAATCAAGAAGAAATCTCCTTGTTGATAAAATTTCATTTCTTAAAACTCCTAGAGCTCTCACTCCTCTCCTGTGTGACTGGTAGTTATGCAGTAAACAGTCAGTAAAAGTTGAATTGAGCTCTTGCCGAGGTGGCTCTGTTGCCACACACAGCATTGATTCCTCTCCCCAGATATGAGCTGGGCAAGAAAAAAATAGATGTTTATTGATGCTTGGATTGAATGAAGCACACCACATTTTATGAGTCATCCTTTGTTCTATATATAAATGCAGCTCAGACAAAAATATACATTTGCTCACAGACTAAATCTTGAAAAAAAAATTAAAAAATATACATTAAAATAGTTGAAGTGCAGCCAAGAGAGTCCATAGAAGCAAATTCATAGCTTTAAATATTTACACTCTTTAAAAAATGGCTAGAAAAAATTGAGCTGGGGATCCATCTTAAACTGGGAAAAACACACCAATAAGTAGCAAAGAGGAGAGGTGATGAAGTAAAAAACCAAAACAAAACAAATGATGCCATATTTGGGCATTTGAAGAAATGTTGTAACAGATACTCCAAGGATCAGTTAATTCAGCAAAAAGGAGGGAAGGCACAAATGATATTACACATTCAAATACTACAGTAATGCATTCTTTCTGGAAATTGTAAGTGTATATTTTAGCTGCATATATGCCTGTGTACCACATACATTCCTAGTTCCCACTGAGGTGAGAAGAGGGGCTTAGCTCCCCCGGAACTGGTTACAGATTGCTGTAAGCAGCCATGTGATCCTGGAAATTGAACCTGCTCTGAAGAGCAACCTGTGCTCTTAACCTGACCCATCTCTCCAGCCCTAGTAATTCCTTCTAAAGTGCCTGTTGCAAATTAGAGACACTGCCTACCCCAGAATTGTGGCTTGGCTAACTCCCTTCTCCAGCACATACAATAGCTCAGTAACATGCTCAGCAGACCCTTAGGGAGGGCAGCACTAGGCTGGCACTGTGTGAGAATAACCCTACCCAGTTGACCTGTATCTTAGGACAATTGTACAGGAATCAAAACAGACTCTTGGAGGGTGAGGAGGAAGATTGAGAACAAAGAAGCCAGCATTCTCTTCAACAGATCACCCACACCCCTCAGACTGACCTTTTTATTTTAGAAGAAAATGATGAAAGAGCAGTCGTTTACATGTGTGAAGGCACCCTGAAGTAGACAGATAGTCTTTTGTTCCTTCCTGATGCTAGCAAGCATTCAAAATCCCTCTTAAATGTGCTTAAATGTCTTAAATTTTCCTTCCCTAGGCAGTGAGTGGGAACATCCAGTTGGTAAGGGCTCTGACTCAATGTCTGCATTCCAGCAGGTTTGATTCTGTCCAATATCTAACAAGTAGATGAGGTCGAAACTCAGAAAGAAAAGTCTAGACTGAGGAGGTTCAGCATATGTAGGAAAGCCTCTCTAGTAGGGAGATGACTTGGAACAGCTCTACAAATACAAGCTTCCACCTTAACGTCTTGGAATTTCTTCCAGTTGTTATGAAGCTACAGCAAGGGTGGATGAGTTCTAAGTGGCTGATTTACCAGGCTTGCATCAGAATGATAAGGATCCAATGCACCAAATGAAGTCACAGCTTCCCTGGCAGCCACCTGTCTGCTTGTTTCCAATGCCACCAAATGAAACAAAGGACATGTTGACTAGTGGATCATCATAGTAACAGAGAACAAAGTTGACCCATGGCAACCTACATGACACTGTGGGACCATGGCAGGGTCTCTAATGTCACCAGCCTCAGCTCTCCCTTCTCCAGTGCTAAGACAATCCTATCTCCCCCCAGTTTAGTTCAAGAACCAAGTATCATGTGCAGCCTGTCTACTTCTCCCTACTTCTTCCTACTTCTCCCAACATGCACCCTTTGTAAATCTTAAACTTCAGGTCTCTGCAAATCACTCAGTTCATAACACTAGCTGACACTAGAACTACAGTTTTGATCATTACTTTGGTAGTATTCAAAATAGCAACAATGGATTTTTTTCCACAGGCAAAATCAAAGAAAACACATGGAACCCTGTAACACTCTGAGTCACTTTGGGTAGTGAGGCTCCCAGAACAGACAGAGGAGCTTTCTTCTGAGACCCAACACACGGAAGATGGGCCACACGAAGTTAAACTTATTTGGGATATAAAAAAGAAATCACTTTTCTTTTCAAAACCTTATCAGCAGCTTTAAAATAACATTTTAGTGTGCTCCTGACGAAGTCCATTCACTGTTCTGTGTACACTGAACTGCCACCTGTTAGTGACAATAATGGCATGCATAGAATGAGAAAGCAAGGCCTGAAGAAGTTAAGTGACAGCCTGAAGCCACATAGCTTCCTAGAGGCCATGTCAGGACCATCCCCTGATTTCCCGCCTTTCTGTACAGTGTTTTGGAACAGTTAACCACTCTGACAATGTTCTGTCTACCCTGGAACCTCAGCCTATTCCTGAATCACCTGTCACAGTATTTACTCACAGATTTTTATGACCTTCTCCTTGGATCTCTTTCTATTTACATCACATTCACTCATGTCAACCTTTCTAGAGTGGGTGTGTGCTTTGTTTTTTTAAAGGCTTTTCATGTTTTCCTTTTTAATATGATGTCTGTATGCACACAAGCATGCATGCTCATTGGGGGATGGTGCAGGTGTACTCCCACATGATCATGCATCTCCATGCATATGCATGTGGAAGTCAGGGGACAGTTTCTCACTTTTTGAGACAGGGTCTCTGGAATTTCATTGAGTAGGGCACTACACCCACATATGGCCTGACAGGAAAGAACAGCTTCATGGTACTGTACCCCAGCTTGAAACATGTTCACCAAGGAAAGGGAAACTACAGAAGAAGTGTTTCTGCCTCCTGACACCATGTTTTCCTTATTATCTAATCAAGTGTTGTGAACAAGAACTAAGTTAGAAACAGAAGTGTTTCTTTCTCCATTTACCTGATTACGCTCAATCATCTTATATGGGTTAAGTCAAGCTATGACTGTAGGCAGAATTCAGCAGAACGGTTCCTCTGTTGGACCAGGGGCCTCTGAAGCCACTTCTTCCTTTTTATATATATATAATGTTTATTTATCACGTCAAGTTACATCTCCATCATAGTGCCCTCTTTCCACCCCTCCTCCCTCTCCCACCCATCCCACTGTTGCTTTTTTAACTACTTAAAACTGAAAACCCACAGTCTCAGAGGTTCAGAATCAGACCTAAGTTAGGGTCTGAGTGAGAAAGACCCCCACAAAATGTGGGGATTGCCTCCTTCTCAGGCTCCGGTAGCCACCACGGTAAATGAAGAGAGAAGTCCCTTCCAGCTACCTTCCTATAATTTACTAGTGGGAAAAAACATAAACTCTCGTCTAGTATCCCAACATTCCCGACTTCTCTTAAATTGCTGCTCTTTGTTCCCAAAGCAGCTTTACCAAAATTATTGCCCGGAAGAGCCTTGACCTTTGTCTCCTGCACTTCAGATAATGATTTGGGCACTGGATAAAAGTTGCACTTTCAAGTCTTCGAAGTCGATTCCCCTTCTCCTGTGCCCCCTCGAGATGAAACAACCCAACTTAGTTCAACCCCAGCCCCCCTCCCGCCCAAAAGCAGAGAAGTCCCCAGCTAAGAGGCGACCCATGATCTCCAATCACTGTGCAAACACATCTCAGTGACAACCCTGGAGGCAGGTGTGTGTGAAGCTTCCCTAAGTTGGCTTCTTGGAGAGTTTTCCTTTTTACCTGAAGCCAGATCATCTCTTAGCCAACTCCTCCGGGCAGGGACATAAACAAAGGCTTTCCCAGGTATTTGCAATCCAGCACTTGCAAGCATGAGTTAGAACCTAGCGGGGTCCCCAAAGGTGGTGGGGTCGCCAAGTCACGAAGACTCCAGGGACCTAGTCTGGAGGCCACCCTCTTACATTTGCTGTGTGGCAGGGATATGGCGCACAGAACCAGGCTTACCTGGCTGATGATGGTGGAATGGGTCTCCACATAGCGCCAGTTGCCGCTGCAGGGCACCAGGGGCGCGGAGCGGTTAGGGAAGGCGGCGAGTGGGTCACAAGTGAGCTCGGTGCTGGTATTGGTGACTTCCAGCAGGTAGCGGTGGCAGTGGCCTTGGCCGTGGCGCTCTGCTAGGGCGCGGAGCTCCGGTGTGGTGAGGTTCCACTCCTCCTCCGGGCTCCAGGCGCAGCGCTCGGCCAGCGTGGTGGCACGCGGCCCGCGACACCAATAGTAGTCGGGCTGGCTGCCCAGAAAGACCACGCCGACAAAGAGGAAGGCGAAGGTGACACCCGTCAGGCACAGCAGCAGGAACACGCGCCGCTGGAAGCGCCCGAACTCGCCCGCCTTCTTCAGCGCCTGGTCGAACGTGGGCATGGTGCGCCCTGCCACCCCGAGTCCTGCCGCCTGCCGCCCGGCCTGCGAGTGACCCGCGGGCGCCGCCGCCAGCAGCTCTGCACCCGCCGCCCCCGCCTCGCTCGCTCTCTCGCCCTGGCAGCCCGCCCCGGGCCGCTCCTCCCGCTCCAAGCTCCCGGCCTCTCGCCGGTGTGAGCCCTGGGTCGGCATAGAACCGGAGAGGGGGTTAGAGTAGGTTCGCAGTGATGCCACCTTACACCAAGGCCCCGGACCTGTAGTCTGCCCTAAAGGGACACCACGGGAGTTCCAGTATCACCAGACTCGCTGGACTCGGGACTCTATAGCCTCCAGGAATAGCCTCCAGTGCTACAGAGCCGAAGCCACTGTGCTCCCAAAGTGACAGTCAGCCAGCTCCAGGATCAGGGCTTCACACCTGCCCCTACTTCATCACATGCCTAGAACCCTCGGTGGGATATTTGCGACATAGCAGAGATTGACTAACTATTCCAATGGGACAGAGGGACAGCCCACAGGACTAAGAGATTTGCTTAGTCCCAAAGTTCAAGAGGACAAGGGACCACTTCAAGGCAAAGTCCTTTGCTTGTAATCGCATCCTGAATCTCTGGGAAACAGTAGTGCTTAGTTGGTTTGAATCCTCTTCATTGTCCCTCAGAGATCTGCAGGGCCTGTAGGATGCAGGCCGTGTGTGGTCTGCACCCTGTCCCCTGACCTAGCCGGTTGGCTAATCAGCTGCCAGGCTACACGTTAGCCCGTGCTGAGCAGGGTACAACTGTGATAGCTTGCTCTACAACGCACTCTAATTTCTCCACCCAGCTCTTCTCCCGGTCCCCACCTCTTGCCATCAGCCAGCCTTTAGCCAAGTTTCTCAAGGGAACCAAAGAGCGCAGATTTAGCTCCCTTCCCCACAACAAGAACGCCAGAACCAGACTCCCTTGCTCCAGCCCATCTCATGCCCTTACTACCTGTGACGCCCACAAATTTAATCGGCCAGCCCCAGCTTTCTCATGTTTTAAATGAGCTTGATAACATACCTACTCCGTAGGGTTCCTGTGAAGACTGAGTGGATTAGCAAGAGGAAAAAACCAGAAAAGTGCTCAGGATTTCATTCAATAGTCATTACCGCATCTGCTCTTTGCTACTGAGTAAGCATCAGTCCTGGATGGACCCAAGAATTAGTGAAATCATACAACATAAAAAGGATCTCTCTCTCCCTCTCTCTCGAACACACACACATATACACACATACACGTACACACACATATATACACACATACAAATACACATACATACACACACATACAAACAATACATGTACACACACGTACAAATACACATACATACACACACATATACACACACATACACATACAAACAATACACGTACACACACATATATACACACATACAAATACACATACATACACATACATACACACACATATACACACACACATACAAATACACATACATACACACACATACACACACATACAAACAATACACGTACACACACGTATATACACACATACAAATACACATACATACACATACATACACACACATATACACACACATACACATACAAACAATACACGTACACACACATATACACACATACAAATACACATACATACACACACGCACCACCCACTCCTCAGTCACTTCTGTCTTTGCATATCTCATATATCTTATTATATATAACCCCTCTGGTCCCATTTGTAACTGTCTGCTGGACCCCCAGACTGGGTCTCCCCTCTCTAGCCCACTTCCCCCTTCTGAACTGGCTTTTGGTATAAGCACATCCTGATTGCCCCAGACTCAGAATCTCAGTATCTCTCACTCCTCAGTCTTTTACTAAAACGTCACTCACAAGGTGATGCTCAACCCCTTTTCTCACACAAGCGTACTCTTAGCTCCCTTCTCTGTCTTGTCTTCAAAGCCTTCACACCAGCAAATCCCTGTATGTGTTTATTCACTCATCTTATAATTTTACTTGATTGCTTGTTTTCCTCAACTTTTTTGCCCTCCCTACATCTCAAGTTCCACGCAGGGAGAAAAGCATGGCATGTGGCAGCTTGGAGGTTCAGCCTTTCAGTGGCTTGCCTTGATCTCTCCAAATCAAACCCTCAATTCTCAATGCTCTTCCAAAGTCCTAACATATTTCTCTTTCTGTCCCCTGCTTATTCTCTCTCTGTTTCTTAGGGACTTGTTGGATTTGGAACACCCTGCCAGTACATTCATGTGCTTTGCTCATTGATAAACTTGTGTAGTAACTCGAGTACTATCTTCTTAGTCTGTGGATTAATGTCTGATTTCTCTCCCTACAAGAAATCTCAATTTGGATGGGATAAAATATACATTTTTCATAGCTCCTGCTTTTTGTGTCTTGTCATAAAAATCAGGTTTTTCTGAAACAGTATCTCTAGGAGAATATTATGTATTCTTAACCACCAAGCCATTTCTCTAGCTCTAGAAACATGATTGTTTCTGTTTACTTATCCAAAAATTACATTTTGACAATTGTACACTGGTAAATATAAGGTATTATAATATATTCACCACATACTAAAGTAAATAGATCTCACTTATTCTGCTTGGACAAAGTAAAGCACAAACTTGGGCATACATTGTATACACACACACACACACATACACACACACACACACACACACACACACACAATTTTTTCATTTTGGAAAACTATGGTAAATGTTAAAAATGCAACTAATTTTTTTAAAAATCCACTGAAGTGAACCTGGCAGGTGAACTGATACCAGCATGCCCTTAGGAGAGAGATCAAAAGGACTCATATCTTCTTTCTCTGCTTTCAAGGAGTAGGTAAGAATGCCCCCAGAGACTCACTCTTTCCATATTTGGCATTGTGGAGTAGTTCTTTCCACCTTCACACAGTAATGTAGCAAGAACCCCTCAGCATTGTTGTCACTCTGTGGGCTGCAGTTGACCCCCACCTCCCAAACCCAACTTAATTGACCAATATTCATGTTTCATTTGTCAATTGATTTTAGTTACTTCCCTAGAAGTAAGTTTTGGTTTTGAGAGAAATGGTGCTGCTGCTTTATGTTTTTTCAAGATGAATGCTTCCTACAAGCAGTCTTCCTGGGACCAGCTCTGCATATGTCCTTGTTGGCAACTTCTATTCCTCCGCTTCTCCTCTGTGCAGAAGAGACGCTTTCTGGGCCCAGTCCCCCTCCTATTTCCTTCATGAGCTCCCACTCTGCACCCTCTGAGTGTAACTCTACTTTTAGCTAGTGTTGATGCTTTAGACATAAATGTCCCCCTACCGAGTTCATATCCTGAAGCCTTGGCTTCCACTGAGATAGGATTTGGAAACTGGGCTTTTGGTAGGTGTTTAGGTAAGGTGAGGTGATGAGGATGGGGCCCTAATGATGAGGTAAATGACCTTCATTAAAGGATATGAGTTCATTTAAAGGAACAGAGTAAGAAAAGAAACCATTCCACTCGAGCTGCTGCTACAGCTGCAGAACCATAGGAAACTCAGTGTCTGTCATTCAGAGTCCCCACCAGTGGTATTCCATTTCAGTAGTCAGACTAAGACAGTTGGCATCTGATTGCTTCCAGAAAGAACATGGAGCAATTAGAGAGACTGAAGAATGGCACCCGTGATCCACCTTCCTTGTGTAAAGCCTGCAAAGGTGTAAATGCCCTCAAACAGGAAATGGTGATATTAATAGGAAAAAAATGTTTCTCAATTAGGACTTTATCAGACATTGACAAAAGAGACTAAGTTTATAATAATTTAAAAGCCTGTGTGCTATGAAAGCTGAGTTAGATATAGAACTTTAAACACATGGAGATGGTTAGATAGTAGAATGTTAAAGTCAGGTGCCAAATACATATGGACTGGACATTGGTAATGGATGCTAAGCCATATAACTCTTATAATTGTGGCCTATTTATTTCTGTTGTTTTGTATTGTATTTATAGTTATAAGAAAAAGAACCATTTTTTGGACTGAAAGGGAGAGCTGTTGGGGGGAAAAAGAAATACCTTAAACTAAAAAAAAAAAAAAAAAGAAGGGAAGAGGATGGGGGGGTTGATGGGGAGAAGGGTGGAAGGGTGGGACTGGAGGAGGGAGTAGGGAGGGGATTGTGATTGAGATGGAACTTGAAGAAATAAAAAATAAATTATTAAAAAAAAGCCTGTGTGCTAATATGTGATGCAAAAAAAAAATCACAAAGTGGAATGTGGAGTCTCTCCTCTGGGCTCTGTAGACCTCTATCTGAATAATGTCATATGAGGGCTTGGGCTCAGTGGACCACTATCTGAATGATATCATTAAAGGGCTTGGGCTCAGTTGTCCACTATCTGAATGATGTCATATGAGGGCTTGAGCTCAGGGGACCACTATCTGAATGATGTCCTATGAGGGCTTGGGCTCAGTGGACCACTATCTGGATGATATCATATGAGGGCTTGAGTTGTACTAGGAGGAAACTGGCTTTCTTTTGGGAGTGACCAGTCTTCCATCTTCCAATCTGAGCTGCAGACTATCTGCCCATGCTAAGGCCATGGCCCCAGCACAGGAGTCACTAATCTTCCTGAACTCTGGGTCCCCAGCTGGTGGGACCTTTTGGTGAAGGTATAAGTTTATTGTGTGATTCAAATGCTGACTTCTTCACCTCTGCCTCTGGCTGAATTCCCCCCATTCCAGTCGAGGAGTTAGGCTGGGAAGTCCAACCCTACTCTCTCCCTTGCTCAGTAATTGACTGTGAGTTGCTTTATTGGCATATCAGGGGACAATTGAGGAGCAGTGTTTACACAACATTCATACAGGAGATTCTCAAAACAAGGACTACAACCAGATATGGGGGAGTACAGAAATCAGCATTTGAATTACCAAATAACCTTATGACTACAGTTTGGGAAGATTTTTAAACCTGTAGGAAGTAGAGCCTAACCAGAGGAAGTGAGTGTGGGCTAGGTGTTGGCTCCTTTATGGCTGGGACCCACTTTCTGTTCTCTCTTCTCTCTGCTTCCTGATCATAGATACAATAAGGCCAGAGGGCCTCTCTCTCCTGACAGTGTGTCTTCCCCACCACAATGGCCTGTATCTCCTCAAACTGTGAGCCAAAATATACCCTTTCTCCTTTAAGTTGCTCACTGTCTGGTTATTTGGTCATAGTACCAAGCAAAGTAACCAATAAAAGACTATTTCATTTGTAATGCACCATGGGCTCAAATTGCCTTTTTCTTTAAATACAAATAAAATATAGACAATATGGTAACTCTGGTTATTTTTAATGCAACTTCCTTGAATTTATTGAGATAGGTCTACTAATGCAGGCCAAAGAATGCTGGCAGATTTCATATTCAAGGCTTGACTGACTGGAACCTCATGATTGTGAAGAGATGGAAAGTTTCGGATTGACAACCACAGTGACTGTGGTCTTATCTTTAGTCCCCTGACAGCCATTTACCACCAGTCTCTATATACAACATAACACCTTTGTAATAATTAGAGCAAACTCTTGGAGATTATCCTTCAGCCATTCCCACCAACCATCAGAGGCACCTGAGCACTATGGCAGTCACCTCCCTGCCCTGATGTCATCAACTCAGCAGAAGGTCCCACCAATGTACCTGTAAAGCCACCCTGGCTTCTGACTTTCTTTTGCTTTGAACAAGAAAATGTTCCAGTAACCTGTTCTCCAGAGGAACCTGTCAGAGCAACCTGAATCTGTCACTCATATGCAGCTCAGAGTAAACTATCTTTTTTCCTCCTCTTTAGGGTCATCAAAACTGCCTCTCTTCCGATCCAGAGTGTGCTACAACCGTGGGTCTCTCTCCCTTGCTTTGTAAGAAAAATCAAGCCACGCTTCTGGGTGTATTCAGCCCAGGCAGATGCTCATAGCAGCCAACGATGCTGGGTCATGTTCTTCTCCTCAAGTATCCCCTGAAATCAGGAGATTCCCCACTTTTGATAGAAGCCAGCTGATTCTATTATAACATGCACAGTTTTACTTCATTTCGCTCCCAAATTTGTGAAAGTCAGAGTTCTGAAACTATGACAGCCGGACACAGTCAACTTAAGGAGAGGAAAGGGTCAGAGTTTTACAGGTTTTCTTCATTCACTGTTGTTGGAAGCTGTTGCTGCATGGTCTACCCTCCAAAAAGAAAGGAAAAGGTATTATGTGTTGCCTGTCTTGCTTCAAGACTCCTCCGATCGCCTAAGACTTCCCACTAGACCCTTCTTAAAGGTTTCTGACACAATCCAGAGGTGCCAGTATAAGGACTAAGCTTTTTGTGCATGGGTTTCTGGAGAACATTCCAGATCAGAGAACAGAATTACCTTGTCTCTTAACATTTACAGCACAAGGCCCCTTACCAGGGGTGCTGCTGTGTGCTTTATATGTTGTATTGCTTTTTTTCCAGAGCCACACTGGCCAGGTACCTCTTGCAAAGAATAGAATTGTTGTCCAGGGGTTGCTGTATGGTTGGCTCAGGGAATTCAGACCAGGTTACCTTTTTCCCCACTCTGAGCAGCTCTGAATGTCCTCATCACCTCCATACCTATGGAATGTTCTACCATTTCCTCTTCTAAGACTTTTTTATAAATATAAAACTTGTGTGCCGGGCAGTGGTGGCGCATGCCTTTAATCCCGCCCCTTGGGAGGCAGAGGCAGGCAGATCTTTGTGAGTTCGATGCCAGGCTGGTCTATAAAGTGAGTCCAGGACAGCCAGGGCTACACAGAGAAACCTTGTCTTGAAAAACCAAAAAAACAAAAAAAAACTTGTTTCATATTTTTTAAAGTTTATTTTATTCGTGTGTGTGTGTGTGTGTGTGTGTGTGTGTGTGTGTGTGTGTGTGTGCAATGCCCAAGAAGGCCAGAAGGGCACCTTGAATCTTCTGGAGTTGGAATTACAGGTGTTTGTAAGCCACCCAATGTGAATGCTAGGTTCCAGAGTCCAGTCTTCCAATCTAGCAGTGAGAGATCTTTACTGCTGAGTCATATCACCAGACTCTGTTGCTTTATTTTATTTTTAAATAAAACCATTTTATGCTTCCAATATATAATTGTTTTGGCATTAGACTATCAGGGACTTTTAATTTTCAGAACTGAAAGAAATTTTAAAAGCCCTCTCAATCTATTTTCCTTATTTTGCAGTCAGCCAATGAAAGGCCAAAGAATGTAAGAGACTCAGATGAAATAGCTTTGCTCCATTTATAGCAGCAGTGGAGTAAGGACCAAGTTTACACACAATTATAAATTCCCCAGCTCACAGTAACTCTTAGAATCTCTCATTTACAGATCATTCTTTTGAAAAATATAATACACTGTAGAAAAAATTTTAAAGAGTTGCTAAAATTAATTTGTGTAAATATAAGAAAACCTACTCAGTCTTTAGTCAAATGAACATTGTCAGTAAAAACAGTATTTTTTGTGGGAAACAATGGAAGATTTATGTTGCAAAAGTAAAGATTTTGAGTATTCATAACCCTTGAAAATTAACATGATCTAACAACTTCAAAGTGCTATATTTGTTTAGGGAAAACTAAAGATGACTTCTGAAGTCAGAATGAATTCTCTACCTAAGACTTTTGCACCAACATGATTTCCTAATTCTGCTGAAGGAACCCTTAATTACATAAAAGAATCACTGGTCTGGGGATGTGGCGTGGCCAATAGAATGTCTGCCTAGTGTGCACAAAGTCCTGGGTTCAGTCCCCAGACCTGGGAAGTGGTACTCACCTGTAATCCAGAGAATTGGAAGTTCAACATAGTGAGTTCTAAGCCAGCCCTATCCCTGAGAGAGGATGTCAACCCTCACAGGCTTACAACAAACTCATAAAGAGCTCACAGAAACTCAATGTGCTATTTTTACAATTACTTTGAGTCTTACTCTATTCAGAAACAAAAGACATTTACAAGAACTGATACACTGCTAGGACAAACAGCCCTGAAAAAAAAAAAAGTGATTATGCCATTGAGCTCTTTCCAGGAAGGACTTAACAAAATCCCCAGATAATGCCAAATCCAGTCCCTTCCTGGGGTGGGAGGTGGGGGGAGGTGGGTTGCTCCATCTTTGGCATTAATTGCTCAATGGCTCCCAGTTCACTCCAGAGCCCAGGCAGTTTTACAGGAGAGCCTGAGTTCCGACTCCTTCTGACCACTGTTTCCGTGGGAAATGTTTCAATGTTCCAGAAAACCAGTTTACAAGAGTTTCCTGTAGCCAAACCTGTTTTCCACTGAGGGTAGTCTCTGTGCTTGCTGTCAGGAGAGCTGTCATGGCCTGGAGAACATTTAACTTATGGGGCAAGTGAACCAGGAGCCACAGGCTGTGGGTTTCTTCTGATTTGAAGTTGTAAGTAGGTAAAGAAGCAGATCCTTCTAATACAGTGATCAATCGTATCTCCCCAAGGCAAGTCTCAGGAGGATATGCCAGGACAGATGTTTCTCCTACTCTTTTGCTATGGGACCAACGGTTTTCTGTGACTCCAGCCTATCCCTAAGTCTGCATATACCTGAATCCTGACTACAGCCTGAGTCCAAGTTCTTCCCCACACATTGCCTGAATTCCAATCAAATCAGGAATATCTTTGAGCATCTGTGTTGTTCTACCCAATATCCTGTGAGCCCAGGCACACAATTGTCGTGGTCACCTATGTGACAAGCCAATACACATTCAAGTCCAAACTCCAGACAAGCCACACGTCTGTTATCTGCCTTATAGTCTTGATATGGTCTTGACACCAAGCCTCTGACCACCTGTCCCTGACTAGATACATTTTTCTCCATCCATCAGATTCCCCTGCCACTCAAGCTCAGGCCGGTTCCCACTGTTGGGCTGAAGCTCAGGCCTCCTCCCAATTCTGGAATTCTCTGTTATTATTATATAATGTTCACTCTGCACTGCACCCCCTATTCATATCTGCTACTGTTCCTTCACTAGCAACAGAATTGGTTATTATAGCAAGATGGTTAGTCTCTAGGCTCCTAGGCCCTGCTCTAACATTCCACCTTGGTCACTCATTTCCTGTGTGTCTTAGACACATCATCCCTACTCTTACAGCAGTGGTTCTCAACCTTCCTATAGCTGTGACCCTTTAGTACAGTTCCTCATGTTGTGGTGACCCCCACCCACAAAATTATTGTCTTTGTTACTTCATAACTGTAATTTTGCTATGATTATGAATAGTAACATAAATATCTGTGTTTTCTGATGGTCTTAGGAGACCCTTGTGAAAGGGTCATTAGTCCTTAAAGGGGTCATGACTTGCAGGTTAAGAATCACTCTCTTAGAGGTTGAGAATGAAACTGGAGACCAAGAACAGAATTCACTCTAGTTCTCTAGACAGAAACAAATGAAATACCAGAGCTAAATACTTAATATTAGCTAATTTTCAAAACAGTTTTACACCTCCAAATTACTTTCTCATGCTTCTTCCCTGAAAGTACGGATGCCCATGTAACACCACTCAGGGTCACACCACACTGATCAGCGATGTGCTTTCCTCCTTGTGAAACCATTATTGTTGTTGTCACCCTCCTCTTAGTATGACAGGGGGTGCACTATGCATCTGTCTTATATGCAACATGCCCAGGACAGTGCTGGATAGGAATAGTGTTGCTAGGAATGCTGCAAATGTTTCTTTTGTTCTCTAGGTCCTTCTGAAGGAAACACAATAATTGGCTTGTTTATCGCCTTAGAAGACTCATACTTTGTGTTCCTCTTTGTTTTTGATGCATCCGCTTACCAATACCTTCCCCATACCCAAACAGGGAAAATAAATTAGGTCATTCACGGCTTTCAGAAAATGCTCTTTCCTGTTCAGCCAAGAGCAAAGAAACCCATGATTTCACCTTATCAAAATGGGCCCAGATACCTGATGCAGTTGCCAGTTATTGCCCAAAGGACGTTTTCCACTCTGCCTCTAACCAGCCCATCATGAGTGAGTGATGCCAACATGACAATTTCTCAAAGGAAACTTGGCAGGGTGGCTGCTGATTTGCCTTCACAGGTGTTCCACACACAGGATCTGAACAGCAGGCATTGGCTTGAGAGAGTGTTTTTCATTGCAGAGATGGTGGCAGAAAAACTAATTGGAGAAATCTTTCCATGGGCATGTCGTGGCTCTGAAGTCTCCACTCGAGGACATCAAACAATTTTTTATTAGATATGAAGACCAGAATCAGGAGTCATCAGCCTCAGTCTTACTCAGCTGTGAAGTGGCACAGATGTGCCAGAATCAAAGCCCTAGGAATGGTTTCCCAAGTGGCTCGATGGGGCTATTGACCATGTCATTTAATTTAATTCACGTACTTAGGAAGCTGGAGTCGGAAGAGCCGCGAGGCTGGGCTTTTCCACACCACATCTAGGATAGATTTTGAAATTCCTTTCAGGAGGAGCAATACCAGTTCCTGGAGTCATGGTGGCAAGTGTCCCTGGTGCAAGAACAGCCAGATCTCTGACTCATGTGGCTGGCCTCTGATGCTTCAGGGAATAGCCAGCCAAAAGAACGATGATACAATGGGCTCTAGCTCATTGGCAGAAACAAAGTAGATATTTGTGTGACCAAGTGTCTTTAAATGTAACTCTTAAATAGTAGGTGTGTGTTTCAGGCTAGGGTGTGAAGGGTCTCGCAATGCAGCTTGGAAAGCCTGGAGTTCATCCTTCTAAATCCCATGGTTACCGAGGTATGCCTGTCTATGCCTGTCTTTCTTTTCTTTTTCTTTCTTTTTTTTTTTTGACTTAGGGACCCTAAGTCCCTCTCTAGTAGCTCAAATTAAAAAACAAAACAAAACAGGAATTATCTAGGGTGTAAAATGTTCGAACAAGTGGACCTCAGGATGAAAACTACTGAAGATGAAATTGAAGAGGAGACTTGAGGCAAAGTGGCCACTTGGGAGCCCCTCACAATGGCGAGCAGAGAGAGAATGAGGACATATATGAAGGGGACAATGGAGACAGAAGTGACTGAAGGTGGGAGGAAGTGGGATAGAATTTGGAAAGAGAGGCTTCTAGGCTGGCCTAGAGCTGTCAGACTTGGCCACGGAGATGTTACAGGAGGA
Source organism: Lophiomys imhausi (assembly GCA_907164525.1). Lineage (NCBI taxonomy): Eukaryota > Metazoa > Chordata > Mammalia > Rodentia > Muridae > Lophiomys > Lophiomys imhausi. Next base: position 5,578,139 of record CAJQZJ010034140.1, on the reverse strand, counting down.
CGAAGAAATGAGAGATTGGCAGGACAGACAGGATGGATTTTAGACAGTGGGACTCCAAGTACTCATGGGGGCCATTGACTGGCAATTCAGTGATTGTGTAATAAACTATGTGGGCAATGGGTGAGGAATCATGAGCCTATATCTTCAGTTTCTCTTTTTCTTGGAATTTAAGGAGGCTTGAGCCTCTGCTCAAAAAAAAAAAAAGAGAGAGAAAAAAAAAAGAAAGGCAGGCATATCTCGGTAACCATGGGATTTAGAAGGATGAACTCCAGGCTTCCCAAGCTGCATTGCGAGACCCTTCACACAAAACCAAAGCCAGAGCTAAAGAAACAAAGACAAAGAGAACTAAGAAGAGAAAGAGGAAGACAGAAGGAATCAGGGCTTCTCATAGCCACCTTTGTCCTCCAGCTACTCCCCACTCCTGCTCAGTGAAAGGCCATCTGCTCTCTCCCTCTACCAGCCTTTGGCATGGACTCACCTCTGACCCTCTTGACATGATTGTGAAAGAACTCTCATAGGCTGAACACATGCACTCAGTAAGACTTGGTTCATTTTTAAATTTAATTACTAATTTTTCCAGTTTTATCCATTTTCCTTCAAATGGCACGATTTCATTTTTCTGAAAGGTTGAGGGATATGCTGTGTGTACACATGCCACCTCATCCTTATCCATTCACTTGTTGGCAGATATCTAGGCTGTCAACAGCCTTAATTCCTTAAGCTCGCTATCATGGGCAATGATAAACACAGTGTGCAGGTACCTCTCTGGGAGGTTAAGGCTTCCTTAAGGTGTATGCCCATGAGAGGCATAGCTGGGTCATCCAGTTAGCTATACAATCTGTTTTTGAGGAACCTCCATACTAGTTTCCATGGTGGCTACAAGGAGTCATGCTCCCAAAAACTGTCAAAGGTCCGTCCTTTGCTCCCACGTCTTCAGTGGGCTTTTGATTTATCTTTCCTATTTCCATACCTTCCTTGATGGCTAAAGATGTTGAGTACTTTTTCATTTATTTATTGGCCATTTATACTATTTCAAAAGTGTTGATCTCCTTTACACATTTATAAGTTAGTTACCCAACCGATAATTCTCTATGGAGAATAAAGAACTTATAAAGGTCAAGGTCCAAAAACTCAGTTCAGAACTCACCAGCAGCCCTCGATTTGTCATGTCTTCCTTGACTGTACTTTCTCCTCCTGGCATCCATGAGTCCTGCTTCTCAAAGCCCATTCCTCAGACTTATCAGTGGGCATCTCACTCTGTCTGCTCTTCATGTGAGTCTTCCCAGGATCCTATCCAGGACACCCTCCTCAGCTATGAAATTCTGGTCAGTCACCATGGAGAGTGGGGCAGTTGTGGCTGCAGGAGCCACCACAACCACAAGTGTGGAAAGGCTCAAAGTCAACATGCAAACAAGGAGGGAGTTATACTGGAGCTCAATAGTCATACCCCCACGGTTTGGGATTTTGTTACTCTGAGCTGTTCTATACCCCATCTCTCTTTCACCCACCTCATTTCCAGAGATTTTTTATTTTATTATTTTATCTTTCTTACTCAGTTCTCACCCCTTTGGGAGGAATACATACTGCAATGCTCCAATCTTACACTTTTCATCTCATTTAATCAGTCATCTCAATGTTTTCAGAAAGGAAAAACATAAAATGTAGAAAGGCAGGAATTCAAAGTCAAGTCTGTGAGATAGAGGAGAGACTGTAACAGAAGGATTAAACAGGAAGGGGGAGGGAAGGGGAAGGGAAGGGAGGGACAGCTAACAATGAGGGCCATTTGAGGGGTCATGTGGAAACCTACCTATATATGAAAGAAATCTAAATGGAGTCATCAAATAATGGAGGAGACATCAAGTGAATTGTCTAGCACCAGGAATGGGTTAAATCTTATTGAGTTGTTAATAAAAGGAATCCCATGGAACTCAGGCTACTGCCAAGGATATTGGTTGCTCTCCACAAACTGATGGTAAAGCCTTATTTCTGAAGATAACACTTATATATCTCATTGACCAAGGGGAAGTTGAGCTGGTGCCTAACTAGAACACTCATGCCTACTGACTAGTATTCACGGTACTGAAAGTTATTCTGCATACTACTAGAGAGGAATATAAACACCAACCTAGCTACAAACCCTGGGATCTATAGTATGGCCTGCCTGAGTAATAAGCTGAGGCAATAGTGGCACAAATGTGGGAGTAACCAACCACTAACTGATTGGATACAAGGCCCACTCCATGAGATGGGACTAAGGCTTGACACTGCTCAGGTGACCAAGAATTTGAGACTAGACATGCCATAGGCCCAGGAGAAAACCAAGTACTATTATTCTACTAAAGGAACAGCAATAAAATGACTCCTCACAACATCCTGCTGTACTCACTGATCAGTGTCTTGCTCAGCCATCATCAAAGAAGTTCTCCCCTACAGTAGATAGGAACTAATTCAGAGATCCACAACTGGACATCGCTCAGAGAGCAAGAGACTTTGAAACACTCTATTCTAAATGGGAAGCCTTCATCAAACCCCTCATCTCAGGACTCGGGAAATTATGTAAAAGAGAAGGCAGAAAGATTGTAAAAGCCAGTGGAAATGGAAGATACCAAGGAAACAAGAATTTCCATGCACAGCAAGAATGACACACATATGAACTCACACAGACTATAGCAGCATGCTCAGGCCTGCCCAGGCCTAAGGCAGATGCTGTCCAGGGCTGAGATGGTAAGTAAGCACAAACTGCCGTGCCTAACCCAGAAGTTATCCCAAACTAACAACTACTGCAAAGGAAAAATCAGTTTTCTCCAGTGGATCTCATGAACTATACACACCATACTTAAAGGGAATGTCCCATCCCCAGCAGCAGATTAGCAATACAAAATGAGCTCAGTGGTATTTTTGGAGACTTTTTGTCTCTTATTGCTTTGTTTGGGTACTTTTTAAAAATCTTACTGATCCTTTACTTGGATATTATGGTTTCTGATTCTGTGGCTTTATGAGTCTCATTTTGGTCTGTTTGTTTGTTTTGAGTGTGCATGTGTCTGCATGTGTATGTGTTTCTCATGCTTCTTTGTTTTTGTCTTTTTTATTCTGGGTTTTTTTGTTGTTGTTATTTTTTATTTGCTTGTTTTCTAAAGAGAGAGAGAGAAAGAAGGCATGACACTGAGTGTGTGGGGAGTGGGGGAGGATCTTGGAAGAAATGAGAAAGAGTAAACCATGACCAGAATATATTGCATGAAAAAATATTATTTTCAATTAGAAAAAGGAATGCAAAACAAATTCTAAAGCAATGGTGTTTGTAATTGGTCACTCTCCTTTTTCTGTTTCAGAGACTGATGTAAAAACAAGAAAAAATAAGCATTAGTGGGAGACAACATTGAGGTTCAGATACCCCAAACCCACGCTCTAATTTGTGTGTCATTCTTTGTCTTTATTGGCATCTATACTGGTGATCAACATTCCCAGGAGCTCCCTTGACAACTGTGATTCATTTACATTTGCCAAAAGGGTCTTGGCTGGAAAAGAAGGCCAAGAGCGTGCTGCCATAGTTGTCCACTCTTGCTTTGTGTCAAGTCTATTAGCAAAGATCTCCTCGCTGCTCCTAGCCATCGATGGTAAGTGATGGCTGCCAGGGTGCTTGAGTCAGCATGGGCAAGGATGCAAACAAGGGGATTCTACACAAAGCTGCTGATGGTACACAGTAATGTGTACTGCTGAGAATGCTCCTCTCCGGGGGGCCCTAGAGCCTGGAAGACTAAGGTTTCTAAGTTCTAAGACTCTTTGGAATTAGCAGGGCGGGTGGGGGAGCTGGGTGAAACATGGAGTGGAAATAGCTCTCCTATCCCTTTCTAAAGAACAATGTTAAAACCCGTGCTGGGGAGATAGCTAAGTAGATAAACCAAAAGCTGTGCAAGCCTAAAGACCCGAGTTCAGATCCCCAGAACCCAGGTAAAAGTTAGGCACGGTATTTGCATCCATAATCTCAGTTTTCCTACTACAAGATGTGAGGCAGAGACAGGAAGCTTCTTAGGCATCCAGTCTGGAGTACACAGTGGCTAATTACAAAAGAGACCCTGTCTCAAATAGAGTGGAAGACGGAAACTAAATACCTGAGGCTGTCTTCCGACTTCCATGTATGTGGCATGGCATGAAGGAACACACCCACCCCCAACACACACGAGTACATACACACACACACACACACACACACACACACACAAATACATGCTATAAATTTTTTTCCTTTAATTAGAAACCCTTTCCAACTCTAGTATTAACCCTGTATTTTCCGGCTGCCTCCTAAGGACATGTTACCACTCATCAAATATTAATGTAAGTAATCTCTAAGAACAACAACCGAAACTGAAACTTGGAATAAGTATCTCTCGCATGTTTCTACCTGGTCAAGGAGCTTCCCAATGATCTAGACCAGTGGGTCTCAGCCTTCCTGATGCTGTGACCCTTAAATACAGCTCCTCACATTGTGGTGACCCCCCCAGCCATAAAATTATTTTGTTGCTGCTTCATAACTGTAATTCTGCTACTGTGATGAATTGTAATGTAAATATCTGTTTTCTGATGGCCTTAGGTGGCCCCTGTGAAAGGGTCACCAACCATAGGTTGAGAACTAAAGATTTAAATCCATCTCTAAATCCCTCTCCTTCTTTGCCTTCACATTTTAGAGATCCACACCCAGCTTGGCACAGAGGCTTCCTGGTGGAGCCAGAGGTAGCTTTACAAAGCATGAATCCTAGAGTAAGGACAACAAGGGCTCAGTGGCTCCAGGACCCTTCCGAGAATTCAGCCTGTTACAGGTTGTTCCCTTTGGGCCCCAAGACCTGACACTCAAGGTGAAGAAGGAGGCCAGAGGGGCCAACTCTATGGTAGACTAACGTCCCCTCTATCCTCCCACTGTCACTCAACCTCTACCTTGAAAAGACGTCAGAGTGTTGGGCTGTTTTATTTTAAGATACTTAATAAGAATATGAAAAAAAAGAACAGCACAGGCAAAATATGGGAAAACAATTATCTCCCATAAAGCCTTTCCCATGGTTCCTTCAGGGGTTCTTCATGATTCTTCAGATTCTTCATGTTTCTTCAGAGGTTTCACAGGATGAGGGAAGGCACATTCCACTCTCCAGTGTCATCAGTCACTTCTATCACCCTTGGACACACTACCTTACTTTCTCAGGGGCTCAGCTGACAGTGCAGTTGCTTAGCATGCAGGGAGCCCTTAGATCAGCCCCAGCACCACAGAAAAAAGGTGGGATGGTTTGCACCTATAATCCGAGCAGGAAGATCAGAAGTCCAAGGTCATATAACTCAGCTATATAACAAGTTCAAGGCTAGCCTTAGCTACATGAGAACCTCCCTCAAAATAAACAAACAAAAGCAAAAATAAAAACAGGCACCTTACTGTCTCAGCGTTCTCCTCTGTGTGGCCAAAAACACCCCCCCCCCCCAGGATCTCACAAGGCATCCTGTTGTGGGGTTGGAAAGGATGTATCAACCTTCTATGGAACAGCTGTCCATGCAGCTTTACCCATCAGGACTGACCTAGTGCATAGAACAACTCCCCTGAGCCTCCTTATCCATTTTAGGAAAAAAACGTTAAGCCTGAAAGTGGGCGCGATTTCTCCCACACCAGCTCCAAGAAAGCTCCGAAAACTCTTCTCTTCATGAGTCCCTTCCAGCTTGAGAAATGTGCATTTCACATTTCTCAAGAGAATATGGTCCCAAAACACCCTAAGAACATTTGTGTGTCCCATTGCCAGCTAGGAGGGCCTTAACTCTGGGTTATGCAGTTGGAGACATCCAGATCCAGGTGAGAACCATAAAGAATAGGTTGACCCCATCTGACCCCAACCTTCAGTTAAGAATACCAATCACTCAACCCACGGCTACTTGATACTTCCATCAGCCCCGCACAGGCCATGTGTCCACCGAGAAGCTCCAGGGCCAGATTGCCACACCTGCCTGCAGTTTTGTTCTTCATTTGTGGCTGCTTGCTTTGCAAGCCATCCATCTGTTTTGATAATTTTCTGTTATATGAGATAGCACAAAGGTTTTATACCTCGTGTTTTGTGGACTATTTTTTTTTCTCCTGGTAATTCCAGTGTTGCCAAGGATCTGGATCATTTGAGGGAAGTTTATATATTTTGCTCTGACCCTAACCTAGCAAAGGGATATAGTGAAAATGAAATGTCAGCTATGCAGACATGGGTTCTGGGTATCGTGAATTCCCCTCAGCTGAAAAGCAGCCAGTGGGAGCTCTTCTTGTTAACCACTGTGACTGGGTCTCTCTGAGGGACCTGAGCAGGAAACCTGAGTTGCTGCCGGTATTTTGTAGCAAGTAAACAAGTGTTGCAGGCGAAGATCCCTGTAAAGCAGAGAGCCCTGCTCCTCCTCCTCCAGTGTCTGTTGTTGATGTGGAAGTCTGGATTGACTTTCTTGCGTTAGCCCAAGACTTAATATGCTTATGAGTTTACCAGCATATCTATGTTAAGGAATCGACACTCAAGGAATATGTAATTGGGGCTGGAGACATGGCTCACGGATTAAGAGTGCTTGCCGTTCTTCCAGATTACCAGAGTTCAGTTCCCAGAACCCACAGTGGCTAGCTCTAGAGGATTTGATGTCCTTTCAGAATCATGCACGCAAACTCCCTCCACCAAACACACATACACATAATTAAAACATTAAAAAAAATCTTGAAAAAGACATACAATTAATTACATGAAAATACTTGTTTTTGTTTTTTGATATACTAAAGTGTATGTATGACTTGGTTTCTGAAGTATCTCTTACTTGTGAAATTCTGTTTCTGACAGCAACAGAGTTTCCCTCCTAATTCCTTGCAAGTTTTTAACACAGACTCAGCAGGAGAACAGCAGCTAATCTGGTCACACTGAGTACCTGGAAGCAACATCTCTCCCAGGCACACCACTGTGTGACAAAATTAGACAAGAAAGTTCTGAGAGTCAGGAAGCTAGAGGGAGAGACCAAAAGGAAGAGGAAGCAGAGGAAGGAGGCTGGCAGCTCAGGAAGCCAGTGGTCCTCTGGCCTCTGCTGAGGCTGAGGGACCTAATGTCACTAGGGAGGACTATTGGTACTCGGACTATTGTAACCAGACACAGTAACCTTTTGGACAGAAAACAGCTTATTCCTGCTCATATTCAATTACAACTTGTACTCCAGACAGAATGCATGGGTTAGATTTCTGTGTGAAAGACACTCTCAGTTCAGACTGATCAAAATACCAAGTTGTGGTACTCAATATCCAAAAATGATTGCCATGAAGGGGAAAAAAAAAACTCCATGTGATAAAGTGTATTTACATAAATAGAAGCTCGCATCCAATTAACTTTTAATTTGAATATTTTGATGTTGTTGCTGTTGTCATTTTAAAAGTTATTCACTGTCCTTTAACACTTGTTTTGAGACAGGGTCTTACTACACAACCCAGGCTGGTCCCCAACTGAGGATCTTTCTGCCACAACTTCCTAAGTTCTGGAACTGCAGGTGCATGCATATAAGGGGGACCAGGTGCAATCTGGTAGTTTTATTCTTCTGCTGAAGCATCTAAACCAACAGTTCTCCACAGGTGGGCCATGACCCCACAAAGATCGCATATCAGATATCTACATTACAATTCATAACAGTAGCAAAATTATAGTTATGAGGTAGCAATGAAATAATTTTATGGTTGGATGCCACCACAACATGAAGAACTCTATTAAAGTGTCCCAGTGTTAGGAGGGGTGAGAACCACTGTCTAAACTGTCATTTGACCGTAACCATTCAACCCCTAGCCTGGGAACTCCCGAGGTGAATTCTGGGTAGAAGGATCTTGCCAGGAGTGCGGAGTGATGGCCATCTTCCATGCATTCCTGTTCTAAAGACACAGCTTTCCTGAGCAGCAGACAGTGTTGACTGTTGCCTGCCTTCAAGCCAGCCTCCTAAGCGATCCTGCATTCTGTTTTAGTAAGAAGCCTAACAGGGCCCCGATGCTGTCTGGCTGGCCCTGTAAATGGGCACAGATCCAGCCTGGCAGTGCTTAACAGTCCACCATGCCCAGTGCTTACTTAGTTCAACCTCCCCAGTAGTTTCCAAAGAACGGGCAGGAGAATAGGGCAAGGTCATAGTTTCCTAAAATCTGGGTCAGGCGCAGCGGAGAGTTATCGAGCCCCTGCACAGAAAGCTTCAGCCAGACCTGCTTCAGGTCCCCATCTTTAGCCTACAAGTGCACACCTCAGCCGCGTAGCTGGCCTTGGTGGTCAGCACACGCTTTTGGTCCCTCCACACACGCAGTGTGTCACCAGTCAGGCATCAAGATGACTGAACCACGAAGAATCTTCTCATCTATCACACAAGAAGGGCTTGTGTGATAGATGAGAAGACATCAAGGCTGTTTTAGCCTCTTCCGTTTCATGATTCTATAACTTTATTGTCACGGTTTTTCTCATTGTGGAGTTTCTAGAATTTATAGTATTGAAAGCTTGTGAGGAAGTCTGCTTTACGTCACTCCCTGCAAATACTAGCAAGATATGTTCTTGTATTTTCAAATCTCACCCCCAACCCCTGCCATGGATTGAGCTATTCCGTGACTCTATCTGAGGCTCAGATTCCCTGTCTATACAATGGGCTGTTTTTAACCACTGCTCTGTGTTAGCGCTGACTGACTTGTGTCACCCAATGTTAAAACATTTACTCTCCTGCTCTAAATCTCTGAGGGCCCTCCATAACTGTCAGTGTCAGTGAGTTCTTCTCTTTGAAGTCAGGAAAATAGAATACGGGATTTGGGCCATCATTGCTTTGCTTTGTGTTTACATTTAATTGTCTCACTAGCAGCTCCATGTCACCAGTGACATGCTGGAAATGTCCTTTCCCAGCCCATAAAGTCAACCCAGCTGGGACTGACTAGTCAGGAGGATTCTCATTCGCATCCACTCCTCTCATGTCCAACAAGCCTGTGTACTGTCTGTCAGCAGTTAATGAAAACATCTGTAGTGTGACCCCTGACTCTCAACCTTTCTTCTCACCCAGACCCCAGGACTCATTCCCATCCCAGCCTCGAGCCCTCAAGGCAACAGATAAGCCAACCCTCTTCTTCCCAAAATCCCCTGCTTCCGGGCCAGACTCAGCCCCTTTCAAATGAAGACTTGCCTCACTCACACACCATCCCAGGGTTGTCCCACCCTATTCCAGTCAGTGGCCCTGGGGTAAGTGTGACCTGCCAGAATTAATGGGAGAAATGGGACCAACTTGTTCCAGGAAGGGACTCTGCAGGCAATACTTGTCTCTTGTCTGTTTGTGCATGGCACTACAGAGCTACCTTCCATGAGGTTTTAGGGCATGAAGCTAACTGGGCTTGCCAAGGTCAAAAGACTAGTTCAAGGAAGAACAGGAACCTCACCAGCCTCCTCCTGCTAGAGTAGGTGACACTAGCCACGTGGCTTTCTTGGTGTGTTTCCTGGGAGAATTTGTGCTGATTTCATATACCAACTTTCAGAACCTAGCCAACTGACACTTGGCTCTAATGTCAAGGACACCCTCGGGATTGGCTACCAGCAGGAATAGTTGCCTAGAAATAATGTCAGCCTGGAATTGATCAAATCTTCAGAGTGAGTCCAGTAACCCCTGGACACTGGGGTTATTGGCAGAGGTAGAGGGCACTTAGGTAGCTGATGGTCTCGAGGCTCAGTGCCCTGGGAACCACCTTAGCTCATACATCCTACACCATAATTAATCAAAACTTCCTCTAAACACGAGTTTGGTTTTAGCTGTTTTAAGTTAAGATAAAAATGGAACTTTTGTTTAGACAGCAAAATATGAATCAAAGAGAAAGATCAACTTCAATGACATATTTAGAAGGTATATCTTTAAGAGGAGAGACCTCAGAAATGTGGCCAAGTGTGTGTCACTCGTCCTAAGCAGGTGGCAGCTGCCAGAGAATTGTGCTCCCAATGTGAGTAAGATTTCCAGACACTGTCACACAGCTCAGGGAAGGCTCTGGAATCCAGAGGGACCAGCATCATGACTCAGGACCCCTCCTAGTTCAAAACATGGTAACTCTACAAGATCTGTTTAATGGATTGGAGAGATGGCTCAATCGTTAAGAGCACTGACTGCTCTTCCATAGAACATGGCAGCTCCCAACCACCTGTAACTCCAGTTCCAGAGGATCTGATGCCTTCTTCTGGTCTCTTTGAACACCAGGCACACACATGACACACGGACTTACATACAGGCAAAATACCCACACACACACAAAAAAAAAAAAAAAAAAAAAAAACAAGGTGAGATGCAGCTCAAAGCCCCATGAGCCAAATCATCCAAAGGAAGTCCTTACAGAGGCTGCTCGGCAAGCCAACACTGGTGGGCAGACAAAAACGTGCAAAGCATCCTTTCCTTTTCCCATGGGCACAATAATTCTCACCCACCCCATCCGTGGGAAAACTGGAAACTGGGAAACCTAATCAATAAAAAACTCAGAAAAGAGGGTCTCTTGTGTAGCCACATTCCTAGCTAAGCCTCAAAACGGTGTCAGAGATTTTTGACAGCTAGGCCTACAGGGTTCCCAGGACAACATAAGGGTACTGCTCAAGCCTCTAGCAGGGAGCTGAGCTCAAGACCCAAGATCCATGTATAGGAAGGGGCCCTGTGAGCTCAGGGGAGCAGACACCTCAGTAAAGGACAACTGGTCTTCCCCAAGGGCTTGTCTTGTAAAAGCTAACAAGGTATGTTCTAGGAGTCACAGGTAAGTATCAGCAGCCAGGAAAAGCTTCCCAATGAAGTAGGAAATGGATTTTTCTAGAGAAAATGGTCCTGACCTAGTGCCGTTCCACCGCTGTGATAAAACACTGGACAAGACCAACTTGGAGCAAAAGGGTTTCTTTGGCTTACAGTTACAGTCCAGCATCAAGGAAACCCAGGGCAGGAACCTGGAGGCACCTGAAGCAGAGACCCTGGAGGAACACTACAGATTGACTTGATTCCTCTGAATTGCTTAGGTACCTTTCTTATACAACCCAGGCCCTCCTGCCTAGGGGCCATTATCCACAGTGGGCTGGGCTCTCCTCCATCAATTAGCAATCAAGAGAATGCTCCACAGACATGCTCACAGGCCCATCTAAAGGAAGCAATTCCTAGGTTGAAGTTCCTTCCCTCTTCCCAAGTATCTCTACTTTGTGTCCAGTTGACAAAAACTAACCAGTGCAGACCCAAAGTGGGTCCTTGCTCCTGTTGGGGACAAATCTGAGTGAGACCTGGGCAGAGGTAGGCTCCACACAATACCTGGAAGTTGGGGGAAGAACTATGCTCTGGTTTCCCGCACAAGCCACACCTCCTGCCTGTTTTTCCAGACACACACACACACCTGTCTTCTTTGCCAGACTAGCACCAGCCTGCCCTTCACTTACAGTAACCCTTCTGGGAACCCTAGCTGCACCCTGCTCAGGTGTCAAGGTGCCCTGTTCTGAGGTCCTAGAGCACCTAGCAGCGCTACAACATAGGAATGGACTGTTGGACTGTGGCCTGCCTCCTCTGAGCACCTGTGGCCAATCCCAGGGCCCTAGCTGTGACTTCTGATGACTGAGAGTGGTGTGTGCTGCGCCCCCTAGTGGGGAATGTGAGACGAGAGGGATGCTTCAGTAGAGAAGTGAGGGCAGAGCCCACTCACTGGACACTTAAACATGCCCCAAGCCCACTTCCACCCCCAGCTAGAGGCCAGCAAAACTCCATGGTTGCTATGGTAATCAGATGCCTCTCAGTGCCTCACTTTCACCACCAGAAGAAACACCCGCTTCTCAGAGATGTCACCAGATTCCCAGGGATGCTGTTAATGTCTTTAATTTAGATCCAGAAATCCACTCACCCTGGGAATTAGTACTGTAAAAAAAAAAATCAAAGTACACCCTGGCATACGAGGGCACATACAGAGACACTAACAGTATCAAGACACCGGAAACAAAAAGAATGCTCATCAAAAGGAACCTGATGGCATCCATCTGACATACCCACTCACACCAAAGAAAGGTGCTGTTGCAGTGGTGAAATGACTTGGAAAGATGTGCTGAACTGTTGGTAAATGATAATAATAAAATATGGCTCTTTCTTTCTTCCCCTTCTCTTCCCTCTCTTCTTCTTTCCTTCTGTCCTCTCCTCTCCCCTCCCTTCATTTCCTTCCCCTTCTTTCTTTCCTCTCCCCTTTTCTTCCTTTCTGAGTAACAGCCCTAGAGCCTCTAGGGGCTGAGCAGGTGGGAATCCTCATGTGGGAGATGTTGAGTTTGAACAGGGTGAGGAAGATACCCTTCTAGCATTCTAAATAGGACATCAAGGTGTCTGCATTTGTGGGGAACCAGGTAGTGATTGGGGATATGAACAACAGCAGGGTGGCCAAATAGGTTATCAGCCCAAGGAGTGAAAGGTCTTGCTCATATGAGCCCCTTGGTGCAGATGTCAGAGGTCCTGAAGGAGAGAAAACCTGGCTCAGGTCTCAGGCTTGGCTCAGTCTATGAACTTCCAGTCACTGCACACATCGTCTCCTCTGGCTTGTTGTTTCAATCTCTACCATTTCAGGAGCCCACAGTCATCTGTAGTCCAAGAACGTTAGACAGAAAATTCCAAAAACAATTCATAAATTTTAGCTACATGTACTATGAACTGTATGGAGTTGGAATACACACACACACACACACACACACACACACACACACACATTTCCCTGCTGGGATTTATACATATTATAAATCACATATAAATAACAATTCCTCGGGTTTTTGGAGAAGAGTTTCCATGCTGTGTTGTTGTACCAGCCTGCTAGTTATTTAGTAGTTGTCTTCAATATCAGGTCAACTGTGACAGTAATGAATGATGTCCACATTGCTCTTATTTTCCTAATAACGATTCCAGAACACTAGAGCAGCACTGGTGATGGTGGTTTTATGCCAAAGAGAATCCATGAAGTGAAAAGTTCTCCACTTAATATGGAAAAAAAATACATGCCGAAGTTACTAAGATTTACAACAAGAAGAAACCTGTGTGTGAAACCATAGAGAAGCAAAGAGAAATCAATGCTGATTTTTTGTCACACCTCAAACTATAGAAGTTACTGCCACTGTGCATAGCAAACCCTTGGTCAAGATTAGGGGAACATTTCTACACAAAGATTCAGGGTGTTTCTGCTAAGTCCTTACTGATGACCAGGGACTCCCCACTTCTAGCGCTGTATAAATGGTAGAGCCCTGAATCTATGGAGGCAATAAGAGGGCTGACTTGAAAGCAACAGACCTGGGTGACATTTAATACTTTCTCTGAGCCTGAATCATCACTGGGAAGTGGGGTTAGTTGCGCTGAACCCCTAGCTGCCACAGGATACTCCACAGCTGTTCTCCCAGGATTGCAGTCCAGTGTTCTGCATTAGTCAGCTCCAGAGGGTAGGAAGGCGTGACTCCCTAGGGACTCTGTTCCTTGGAGTGACATTGTGGGAATAGTGGCACCAGGAAGACTAGTGTCCTGGCTTTCTGGAAACCAGCTCTTCCTTGGGAGTTTTGTTCTTCTTAAAACATTTTCCCATGAGACCTCAGTCTGGACATCCACAAGCAGGTGCTTGCAGCTGGCTCTGCAGCCTGCCTAGCCCTTCTGGCTGTCAGGTTTGCCAGGACTCAGTAGTCACCACAAGGGGGAGATAGTGTCTCACCCTCCCTGGGAGACCAGGATCTCTTCAGAGATGGTCTGTGGTCCAACTTCAAATGCCCTGCTAAGTATGCTTCCCTCTTGATCCACACTCTAGATAATGAGGCAACCTCTGAATGGCTCACATCATCATCCTGGATCTTCAGAGGCAGCTTGATCCAGCAATGCCAACTTTGGGTGTATATCCAAAAGAAATGAGACTAGCAACTCAGAGAGATAGCAACATGTCACTCGCATTGCTACATTCTCTCGTTGACATGGAGCCAATCTACCAGTCCACAAATTCATGAACAAATAAAATATGGCATATGCATACAAGTTTAATGGAATATTACTCAGTCTTCCAAAAGAATGAGAGCCTGCCCTACCCCTAGAGGCATTGCAGATGTGGTTGCTGTGTCACATGTGTATCAATAGGTGGCAGAAAGGAGAGAAGCTATGACTACATACAGTGTTCTGACCTATGAACACCTGAATGAATAGTAGCCTAACATTCCTAGAAAAAAACGAGTTGGAGGCCAACACCAGTTTGGTGCCATGGGACCTGGACAGGGAGCTAGCCTGTGACAACCACCAGTCCTATACCAGGCAGGCACCAAATGGGTTCCCAGGACAGCAAGCAAGCCAGAGACTAGAAGAACCCTGCCTGAATGAGGGAGTTGTGGGTGAACTGGCCCTGAGGGAGTGAGAGTAGGAGAGCTAGCCTTGCCTTCTGTCTGCTTTGCAATGGTGTTGGTGAGGGAAAGATCCCCTCCCCTACCTTTTGGCCTCACCACCAGTGACAGGCAGGAGGCATGGCCCTGTTGGGATCATGAGAGCAGGAGAGCAGGCCCTGCACCTTACCTGAGTAGCACAGTAGAACTGGCCCTTCAAGTGGGGATTTCAGGCCCAGAACCAGGGCTTTGAGTTGGCCCACCCCAACATACACCCCATAGATGAACTGCTGGAGTGCATGAAGAGGCCAGTTCCACAGACTCAAAACTACAGGATCTCCATGACAAAGGACAACAACAGCATATCTGAGGGGAGTCCCCATGAGGATCCAGTATTGAAAAAGTAGCAGAAGCCAGAGGCCTTGTACCAAATCAAGGAGTCATTATAATGAACATTTTCAAGCAAAGAAGTGCAGGCAAAAGAGAATATTGTGGGACATGCTGAGACACACTACAGCTTCCACAATGAGATTTTTTTTTTTTAATGTTGGGAGAGGTTTCAAGGGTAGAGAGGGTAGAGAGCAGGTCTGAGGGGAGGTGGGAGATGGGAGGGAACAGGGTGCATGATGTGAAATTCACAAAATTTAAAAATAGAAAAAAATGAGGTTCTGCCAAGTGGGGCAACATGAATGAACCAGGAGAACATTACAGTAAGTACATATAGAACTACAAACACAGCACAATCTCACTTAGATGTAGAATCTAAAGAAGTTAAAACCAGAGAATGTTGGTTGCTTGGGGTTGCAGCAGGAGTAGGATAGAATGTTAGTCAAACTATATAAAGGGTAGCAAGTGTTGACCATGTAGGGTTAATGTGTTCATGATGCCTCTGGTTAGCTATGCTCTCACTGAAACTTGCTGAGCACATGTCTGAAGCATGAAAGATGGAAATATTACAGACAGACCTTATTGCAGGCAGTGCTGGGGGCTGAGCACACAGATGAGCAGAATAGCTCATGGTCCAGCAAGAGGTGTACACACAGAAGGCATCAGGGGCATGGGGTGGATACTCCACACAAGACATGTCAGTAGGATCGTGGCCCTCGTGTTAAAGCCCTCCTTACTAGTGTGGAATACTCAGGGTTTTTTTTATTTTTTGTTTGTTTGTTTGTTTTTGCCACATGCTGGCCTGACCACCTAGAAAAGCAAATCATTTAGAGGTCCAGACTGTGACTCCAGAACAATCCGGTTCTACCCATTTGGATTCATAAGGCTAGGATTCAATAATCCATGCATTGAATCTCTAAGAGAGCATTAACATTTCAATTCTGGTTTGGTATGTGTTCTTGTGGGTACCTGCTCAGGTGAACCTGCATGGAGGCCAGGGGTCAACAACAGTCATTGGTCCTGAGGGTCCATTCATTTTGCTTTTGAGGTAGGGTTTCTCACTGACTTGGAACTCACTGAGTAGGTTTGGCTGACCACTAGGGATCCCCAGAGATCCACCTGTCTCTGCTTCCCAGTCCTGGTGAACAAGTGTGCACCATCATACATGGCATTTTTTTTTCGTGGCATCTGGAACTTGAACTAGGGTCCTCATGCTCAAATTACAACCCTTCTACTATAGGAACTGTCTCCCTAGACCATACCCCTTTGTTCTTTTTGTCCATTTGTTGCTGTTTTTTGAGATAGGGTCTTGTTATGTAGCCCCTAGAACTTACTATATAGTCCAGGCTGACCTTGACATTGT
Organism: Lophiomys imhausi; assembly: GCA_907164525.1. Lineage (NCBI taxonomy): Eukaryota > Metazoa > Chordata > Mammalia > Rodentia > Muridae > Lophiomys > Lophiomys imhausi. Next base: position 5,562,041 of record CAJQZJ010034140.1, on the reverse strand, counting down.
AGGTGATTGCTCCCTGTCTCTGCCTCTTGAGTACTGGGATTGCAGATGTGTGCCATCTCACCCAGCTCTGGGTTTGTTCTCACATGGTCCATGGCATCTTAGAGCTCACAAAGTTGTCCAATAAGTACATTGCAACTACCTGAAGAAAATTCCTAGCAGGTAAAATATCCCAGGTACTGTTTTCAAAATGCCAATGGCAGAGCAATGGACAGGTGCCAAGAGTCTGTCTTCCTGCTGGACTAACTTGGACTCTTCCTTTTTTCAAATGAGAGAGCAGAATAACAAGTCACTTTTCATATGCTTTGTGTGTGTGTGAACCAAGGAGTATGATTAGGGTTGACCCGTGAGTACAGGTGGGGGGCTATTTGCTGGAGCATGGGCAACTAACTCATCAGGGTCTATGCCAATCAAGACAGTGACAGTCCTCCCAACCAACACCATTAACTGTCCCCAGAGATGGGTGGAGATTCATGAGGCCATCCCCTTTCCATGATGAAATGTTGACAGGTCCAGTCTTGTGTAGGTAACCACAGCTGCAGAAGGTTCATGGCTTCAATGGCTGCATGATGACCAGAAGATGCCATTCCATAGCAGTGCTCCCAACCCTCTTCCTCCTTATCCCCTGAGCTGTTTTGTTTATAGAAAGACATGTGTGATACTGATGTCCCTTTTTAGAACAAAGGCCCCACATTCCCTTCTTCTCTGCACCTTGATCAACCATGACTCTGTATCTACCACTGTCTACTGCAAAAGAAGCTTGTCTGGCCCACTCTCGGACACACAAGGAAGCCGCTGGACCCGGGAATCGGGACCACCCATCCCCCACCAGGAGAGACTCCCAGTAAGTTCCAATCTAAAACCCAGCAGGCAGATTCAGATCCCATGCAGAGATAATCCCCACCCTGCTGGGCACCCCCAGGTCTCGCACAGATGATCCAACTATCTGGCGAAAGGTTGCGACCCTTGGAAGTGAGCATGGCTTGGCTGCAAAGTGCCTTCAGACTGCAGATCGCAACACCACTGCTGTGACGTCACTGGCCAGTTTCCAGCTACAGGAGCAGCAAGGCTATTGGGGCTGAAGGGCAAGCAGATTTACCCACTACAGGAACCAACCCCAGGCAAACTGCGAGATATTTGAAACTGTTGTATATCGGACTTTTGTACTAGTACTGGCCCTTCCAGCGGGGAGCCAGAGCTTACTTGTACACAGCTCCACCACCTGGATTAGTTAGGTCTCCACCTAGGAGGCGGGGTTGAATGACTCATCTTATAGGGGTAGAGTAAGGCAACTCGAATCCTACACCAAAACACCCCCCTTTGGACCCAAGTAAAAAAAAAAAAAAAAAAATCCACACGGCCAAAGCCCCCAAAAAAAAAAAAAAAAAAAAAAAAAAAAAACAGAGCGAAATGTCTCCAACAAAAGAAAGCAACGCTATTCCATCCAGCCCGAACCACCTCACCACAACTGAAACACATGAAAACGATGACAATTCTACATTATGGAAAGTGATAAAGTCCCTTCAAGAAGAACTTAAATCTATGAAGGAATTCAAAGAAGCCACAATTTTACAAGTCAAAACAACAAATAACACCATTAAAGAGCTCCAAGCCAAGGTGACTCAGCTTGAACAGGAAAATGACAGAGCAATGAAAGATTTCCAGGCAAAACCAAGCAAACTGGAGAAGGAAATGTACAAAATGAACAATACCATTCAAGACATGAAAATAGAAATGGAAACAATAAAGAAAACACAGGCAGAGTTAAAAGAGGAAATGGAGAATCAAGGGAATAGAACGGGAATTACGGATGTGAGTATCAAAAATATGATGCAAGAGATGGAAGACAGGATCTCAGGCATGGAAGATTTGATGGAAGAAATCGGTACAACACCCAAAGAAAATGAGAAAGCTAAAAAAATCTCTCACCCACAACATCCAAGAAATCAAGGACTCAATGAAAAGATGGAACCTAAGAATTATAGGCATAGAGGAAAGAGAACACTCTGGACTCCATGGTCCAGGAAATATCTTCAACAAAATCATAGAAGAAAACTGCCCAAACATAAAGAAAGAGATGCCAGTAAAAATCCAAGAGGCTTACAGAACACTGAACAGATTAGATAAGAAAAGAAACTCCTCTTGCCACATAATAATAGAAACTCCAAATGTAGAGAACAAAGA
>CAJQZJ010034140.1:5544341-5559460 GCA_907164525.1 Lophiomys imhausi | reverse complement strand
AAAAAAAAAAAAAACAGAGCGAAATGTCTCCAACAAAAGAAAGCAACGCTATTCCATCCAGCCCGAACCACCTCACCACAACTGAAACACATGAAAACGATGACAATTCTACATTATGGAAAGTGATAAAGTCCCTTCAAGAAGAACTTAAATCTATGAAGGAATTCAAAGAAGCCACAATTTTACAAGTCAAAACAACAAATAACACCATTAAAGAGCTCCAAGCCAAGGTGACTCAGCTTGAACAGGAAAATGACAGAGCAATGAAAGATTTCCAGGCAAAACCAAGCAAACTGGAGAAGGAAATGTACAAAATGAACAATACCATTCAAGACATGAAAATAGAAATGGAAACAATAAAGAAAACACAGGCAGAGTTAAAAGAGGAAATGGAGAATCAAGGGAATAGAACGGGAATTACGGATGTGAGTATCAAAAATATGATGCAAGAGATGGAAGACAGGATCTCAGGCATGGAAGATTTGATGGAAGAAATCGGTACAACACCCAAAGAAAATGAGAAAGCTAAAAAAATCTCTCACCCACAACATCCAAGAAATCAAGGACTCAATGAAAAGATGGAACCTAAGAATTATAGGCATAGAGGAAAGAGAACACTCTGGACTCCATGGTCCAGGAAATATCTTCAACAAAATCATAGAAGAAAACTGCCCAAACATAAAGAAAGAGATGCCAGTAAAAATCCAAGAGGCTTACAGAACACTGAACAGATTAGATAAGAAAAGAAACTCCTCTTGCCACATAATAATAGAAACTCCAAATGTAGAGAACAAAGAAAGGATATTAAAAGCTGTAAGAGAAAAAGGCCAAGTCACATACAATGGTAGACCCATCAGAATCACACCTGACTTCTCCTCAGAAACTTTAAAAGCTAGAAGGGCCTGAACAGATGTCCTAAAAGCCCTGAGAGAACATAGGTGCCCAGCCAGACTACTATACCCAGCAAAACTCTCTATCAACATAGATGGAGAAAACAAGATATTCCATGACAAAATCAAAATCAAACAATATCTCCCCACAAACCCAGCCCTACAGAAGATCCTAGAAGGAAAATTCCAACACAGAGAAGATAACTACACCCAAGAAAACAGAGGAAATAGAAACCTCCACAGCAACTAAACAAACAAACAAACAAAAAACCACAAGACAACCAGCTATACCAAAAATAATGGGAAATAACAACCCCTGGTCACTAATATCCATCAACATCAATGGACTCAACTCGCCAATAAAAAGACACAGACTTACAGACTGGATCCATAAACAAGACCCATCTTTTTGCTGTATACAAGAAACACATCTCACTATTGAAGATAAACACTATCTCAGAGTAAAGGGCTGGGAAAAGGTTTTCCAAGCAAATAGACCCAGGAAACAAGCTGGAGTAGCCACCCTAATATCAAACAAAATAGACTTCCAATTGAAGTTAATAAAAAAAGACAGAGAAGGGCATTACATACTCATTAAAGGAAATATCCACCAAGAGGACATCTCAATACTGAACATCTATGCCCCAAATACAAAGGCACCTACATTTATAAAAGAAATGCTTCTAAAACTTAAATTGCACATCGATCCAAACACTTTAATAGTGGGAGATTTCAACACCCCACTCGCAACGATGGACAGATCATCAAGACAGAAGCCAAACAGAGAAATAATGAGTCTAACAGAGATCATGAACCAAATGGACCTAAAAGATATCTACAGAACGTTTCACCCAAACACAAAAGAATACACCTTCTTCTCAGCACCTCATGGAACCTTCTCCAAAATCGACCATATAGTTGGACACAAAGATAGCCTCAACAGATACAAGAAAACTGAAATAACCCCTTGTATCTTATCAGACCACCATGGAATAAAGCTGGACTTCAATAGTAAAAGAATCAACAGAAAGTCTACACTCACATGGAAATTGAACAACTCTTTACTAGAGGACCACTGGGTCAGGGAAGAAATAAAGAAGGGAATCAAAGACTTCTTAAAATCCAATGAAAATGAAGACACAACATACCCAAACCTATGGGACACAATGAAAGCTGTGCTACGAGGAAAGTTCACAGCACTAAGTGCCTTCAAAAAGAAAATTGTGACAGCTCATATTAGTGAATTAACAGCTAAACTGGGTGAACTGGAAAAAAAAAAGCGAACACTCCCAAGAGGAGCAGAAGGCAGGAGATCATCAAACTTAGGGCTGAAATCAACAACTTAGAAACAAAAAGAACTATCCAAAGAATCAATGAAACCAAGAGTTGGTTCTTCGAGAAAATCAACAAAATAGACAGACACTTAGCCAAATTAACTAAAAGACAGAGGGAGAAAACACAAATCAACAAAATCAGAAATGAAAAGGGAGAAATAACAACAGACATTGAGGAAATCCAGAGAATATTTGGATCCTACTTTAAAAATCTATACTCCACCAAATTTGAAAACTTAAGTGAAATGGACAATTTTCTTGATAGATTCCACCTATCGAAACTAAGTCAAGATCAGATAAACAGATTAAACAGTCCTATAACCCCTAAGGAAATATAAACAGTCATTAAAAATCTCCCAACCAAAAAAGCCCACGGCCAGATGGCTTTAGCACGGAATTCTACCGGACCTTCAAAGAGGAGCTAACACCAATACTTTTCAAACTCTTTCACCAAATAGAATCTGAAAGAACATTGCCAAACTCATTCTATAAGGTCACAGTCACCCTGATTCCTAAACCACACAAAGACCCAACAAAGAAAGAGAACTTCAGACCAATCTCCCTCATGAACATAGATGCAAAAATACTTAATAAAATACTAGCAAACCGAATTCAAGAACACATCAAAAGTATCATACATCATGATCAAGTAGACTTCATCCCAGGGATGCAGGGATGGTTCAACATATGAAAGTCTATCAACGTCATTCACCATATAAACAAGATGAAAGAAAAAAACCACATGATAATCTCGCTAGATGCAGAAAAAGCATTTGACAAAATCCAACACCCCTTCATGCTAAAAGTTCTGGAGAGAACGGGCATACAAGGACCGTACCTAGAAATAATAAAGGCAATATACAGCAAGCCAGTGGCCAACATCAAATTAAATGGAGAGAAACTTGAAGCATTTCCTCTAAACTCAGGGACAAGACAAGGATGTCCACTTTCACCATATCTCTTCAATATAGTACTCGAAGTTCTTGCTAGAGCAATAAGACAACTAAAGGAGATCAAGGGGATAAACATTGGAAACAAAGAAGTCAAATTATCCCTATTTGCAGATGATATGATAGTATACATAAGCAACCCCAAAAATTCCACCAGAGAACCCTTACAGCTGATAAACACCTTCAGCAAAGTAGCTGGATATAAAATTAATTCAAAAAAATCAGAAGCCCTTCTTTATACAACAAACAAATGGGCTGAGAAAGAAATAAGGGAAACAACCCTCTTCACAATAGCCACAAACAACATAAAATACCTGGTGGTAACTCTAACCAAGCAAGTAAAGGACCTGTACAACAAGAACTTCAAGTCCTTGAAGAAAGAAATGGAAGAGGCCTTTAGAAGATGGAAAGATCTCCCATGCTCATGGATAGGTAGGATCAACATAATGAAAATGGCCATCCTACCAAAAGCAATATATAGATTCAATGCAATTCCTATTAAAATACCAACACAATTTTTTATAGACTTGGAAAGAGCTATTCTCAATTTCGTATGGAACAACAAAAAGCCCAGAATAGCTAAATCAATCCTGTACAATAAAAAAACATCTGGAGGTATCACCATCCCAGATTTCAAGCTGTACTACAGAGCAATAGTAGTAAAAACAGCATGGTATTGGTATAGAAACAGACCAGTAGATCAATGGAATCGAATTGAAGATCCAGAAATAGACTCACACACTTATGGCCACCTAATTTTTGACAAAGAAGCCAAAACGGCACAATGGAAGAAGGACAGCATCTTTAACAAATGGTGCTGGTCCAACTGGATGTCCACTTGTAAAAGAATGAAATTAGACCCAGACTTATCATCTTGTACAAAACTTAAGTCCAAGTGGATCAAAGACCTTAACATAAGGCTAGTCACACTAAATCTACTAGAAAAAAAAGTGGGAGAAAACCTCAAACTCATTGGCACAGGTGACAACTTCCTGAACAGAACACCAACAGCTCAGGACTTGAGATCAACAATCAATAAATGGGACCTCATGAAACTGAAAAGCTTCTGTAAGGCAAAAGACACTGTCATTCGAACAAAACGGCAGCCTACAGACTGGGAGAAAATCTTCACCAACCCCACATCTGTCAAAGGGCTAATATCCAAAATCTACAAAGAACTCAAGAAATTAAATGCCAAGAAACCAAATAATCCAATCAAAACATGGGGGACAGAGCTAAATAGAGAATTCACAAAGGAGGAATCCCTAATGGCTGAGAGACACTTGAAGAAATTCTCAACATCCTTAATCATCAGAGAAATGCAACTCAAGACGACTCTGAGATTCCATCTCACACCTGTCAGAATGGGTAAGATCAAAAGCTCAAATGACAGTACATGCTGGCGAGGGTGTGGAGAAAGGGGAACACTCCTCCATTGCTGGTGGGAATGCAGGCTTGTGCAACCACCAGAGGTCAGTCTGGCAATATCTTAGAAAACTTGGAATAGCTTTGCCTCAGGACCCAGCCATACCACTTCTGGGTATACACCCAAATGCCTCTTCACGGAAACATAAGGAAGTTTCCTCATCTATGTTTATAGCAGCCTTATTTGTAATAGCTAGAAACTGGAAACAACCCAGATGTCCCTCAAACGAAGAATGGATTAAAACTCTGTGGTACATCTACACAATGGAATATTATTCAGCTATCAGAAACAATGAAATTATGCAATTTGCAGCCAAATGGATGGAACTAGAAAAGCTCATCCTGAGTGAGCTAACCCAGACTCAGAAGGACGCATATTGCATCTATTCACTTATAGTAGGATTTTAGCTATATAGTAGAAGGTATCTATACTACAACTAACACACCAAAGGGAATTTGGACATAGATTTTTTATTTTTTATTTTTATTTATTTATTTATTTATAATATATTTTTTTCTACTTTTTAGTCTTTTTTATCTATTGTCTGCTTATTTGTTTGTTTGTTTTTTACTTCTCTCTCCCAGACAATGAGACACTTTTCACTGATGGTACTGCCTCGTAGACCCCCAATGAATGAGGAGGCTCTTGGCTCTCATACGACTTCTCAACTGAGATGAGGGACTGTTATATAAGGACACCCCACCCCAGAGAAATGGGATGGAAGGGTTAGGAGGTAAAGAAAAAAAAATGAAATGTGATGTTTCGGCCTTTTACTACTAATTGTCATAAACTGTTTAGGATAATTAAGAAATGCAAACTAGTGGTTATGCAAGCCGGTCATTCTGTTAGGTACTATGACAGCCTATTATAGTTATTTTCTAAGCTAATCAGAAATAAAGCTGCTAAGAGACAAGCAACATCTGCTTACCCTAATAGAAGAGACAGATAGGGCCTCTTCAAAAACCTCAGGAAATCTGCAGATTATGGCATTCAAAGATGTTTTTGTAACTTTAGATTTTTTTATATCAAGACATATCAACTCCTGACAGCACCCCCTATTCTACCCCAAGTAGAAGATGAGCATCGAAGAATCTCCAGAGGGCGATGATTGAATTAGTTGCAAGCCTATCTCTTGGTAGGAAAAGCCCCTTGCTCCAACTGTAGAGAGAATGCTGTCCAAAAAGGACAAAACCTGGAAGCAGGTAAGTCGACAGCCTAGCTCTGCCAAGACAGGGTAGGCAAGTCCTTCATAACCCCTGCTCTACAATCAATGTCTATCAGAGAAACGGGGCCAAACGACTGAAGATCGATGCTGTAATGTATGGAGAGAAAATGGGAACTGTCCAGGCAGCCACTGGTATGTCATTTCTTAGTTTTGGAAGCTGCAGGCCCTGTACTTCCTATAAAATCAGATATATTTATCCCTCTCAGGTCTCTGAGGTGGTTGAAGAACAGATAACTAGAGTCTCATAATTAAATTTTGAGTTGTTTAGGAGTCAAGAGAGTGTTATAGATCTAAGAGGATACTTTTAAAATTGTGTTGCAAGTTAGTATGAATGTTGAGTTAGATATAGAACTTTAAACTCATGAAGATGGTTAGATAGTAGAATGTTAAAGTCAGGTACCAAATACATATGGACTGGACATTGGGAATGTACGCTAAGCCATATAACCCTCATAACCATGGCCTAATTACCTCTGTTGTTTTGTATTGTATTTATTATTATAAGAGAAAGAGCCATTTGTTGGACTGAAAGGGGAAACTGTAGGGGGAAATAAGATATACCTTAAACTTAAAAAAAAGGGAAGAGGATGGGGGGTTGAGGGTGGGAGGGTGGAACTGGAGGGGGGAATAGGGAGGGGACTGTGATTGAGATGTAACTTGAAGAAATAAAAAAGGAAAAAAAAGAAGCTTGTCTGGGGGATACTGAGAGCTGAATCAGTCTATGATTACAAAGGTAAGTGTTTGGAGGTACATTTGCTACTGAGCCCACTTAGTTAAATCAATAGCAACGGGTTCTTCCCTAGGGCCCAGGGCCATGCCAACCACAGGTTCTTGGCCAGATTTACAGTACCAACATTTAGGTACTGTAATAGCTCTTTAATTGCTCCTCATTACTTCAGAGGTTATTCAGGGAGATTGCTCCATAGTGGATAAAAATCCAGTTACAAGAAAAGCTTGTCATCACTGTAATTAATTCAGGCTAATCTAAATATATCGTCTAGACATATCTTACCTATGTCCATGAGTTCAGGAGTTTCCAGCAGCTTTTCCTTGTGGAGTCTGATGTGGCTGCACAGGACAGCTAGGGAGGATGACGACTCCCACCAGATCTTCAGCAGCCGAGCCCTGATTACCTGCTCTACTCCTCACTCCCTCCCCAGCATACACAGCACAGCACCCAGAACTGGGACAGCAGCCAGAAAGACCTTCATCTAACTGGGTGCCCAGCTCTGCAGCTTGGACTCCCTCAAGGCTCTGTCTCCTCTGCCTCCCAGGCAGCCCAGGGGTTGACAGTGAAGGGATCAGGGACAAGGAATAGAGGAATTCCTGTGCTCAGTTCCCCAGTGGGGCGTCCTTATGTCACACAGGTTGGGTGACAGCTGGGCAGTGTCTCCATGGCTCTGTTCACACATGTTCTGCTTTCTGATAAAACTTCCAAGAGCTGCTGACCCATGGGCAGAGGACCCCTTCCCTTCTGTGGTTCAGAACATTCATCATTATCTTGGTTGGAGTCTTTTATTCCTTTATGTGGAAATTGAGACAGAGAGATCCTTTATTCTGTGACTCTCAATTATATTGAAAGCCAATTTTTAAATTTAAAATTATTTTTATGTTGTTAATTGCTGTGTGTGTGTGTGTGTGTGTGTGTGTGTGTGTGTGTGTGTGTGTGTGCGCGTGTGTATGTCTTACATATCATCCAGGTCTTAGCTTTCTTTCTATTGCTTATGTTTGTCTTTTTCTCAACAGAAAACTGTGGTAGAAGTTCTCTTCAGTGTATTAGTATGCAGATAAAGGCAGCACATAAAGGAGGAGCTTGCCATCCTTTGAACTTGGGGCCGAGATGGGTAGAGCCCAGTTGAGGCCATAGCTCTGTGAGAAACTCGAAATGCCTTGTTGAAGGGGCATGGCTAAGAAACTACACAAGCCGCAGATGACGTCAATTGCCGAGAGCAGCCACGGGACCACTGGATATCGGAAGAGACCTTGTGGACCCTCCAAACTGCCAAGGATTTCGAGATGATGCTATATATAAAGCAGAAAGCTCCACACATCTCTCTCTCTCTTCCTCTTGCCCTCATGGACTGAGAAGACAGCCCACACTGGAGAAGAGAAGCAAGGTATGCCATTCATCAGCCTTTAGGCTGCAATCGCCTGAGGCAACTCAATGATCAGAAATCTTGGCAAGTAAATGGAGTCCAAGATAGAGACTTTTGCTACAAGACAGTCTAAGAAGGCTGGCAAAAAAAAGGGCATGGCACAAAACCTGCTGAGAGAAAGACCTTGAGAACTGGACACTAAGGATGTCTGTCTGACCAGAGGTCCCTGAGTGCTGGGAGAGTGAGCAAGCCTGGAGGGTGGAGTTCAGAGGAGTTCAGAGAGAAACACTAGGCCATGAAGCATACATGGGCTGAGGAGACTATAGAAGTGAGTCTCGGCTGATAGAGAAAGTCAACCTCAAGTTTAGTGGTTAAAACAGGCTGGTTTCATAAACTGGCCACAATCTAGCGGTTGAACAAACTGGCCATATGAACTGGCAAAGTCAGGCCCAATGGACACTAAGCTTTGAAAGGACTGTCTACAGTGACTGCCATAACCAGACTACTAAAATCAAGTTTTCCTGCATGGACCTACACTAAGAATATTAATATCCGTTTAAGAAGGTTAAAATAGGGTTAGTTAGGTATTCTTAGATATTAAGTGTTTATAGGTATTAGGTTATAGAATATAGGCGTTTTACAGGTGTTTGTTAAGTACTAATAAATACAAGTATTTAAATAAAAATGTTCTGTTACAGAAAACACATGTAGGTTCACCTCTACATTTTTACTCCAGTCTTTTTAAAGATTATCAGGTGTGTGACCTCAAAAGCAAGCTGGGTTGCTAGTAATTTTTCACTTTATACTTCTAGTTGGGTAGGGAAACCATCTTAGTAGAATTAGCAGGAGCACAGCTGGATGAGTGGGCAGCAGCAGGAGTCTAGTGTTTTCTGTTCATTTGTAGCTAGACCTAAGCTGGCTCCAGGCATTTTTCAAAATGAACCATTAAATGATGATGATGATGATGATGATGATGATGATGATGATGATGATGATTGAAAATAGATTCTTCTCTCATACAATACATCCAGACCACAGTTTCCCTTCCCTCCACTCCTCCAAGTATCCCTCCCACCTCCTTTCTCCCCCAGATCTATACCCCCTCTGTCTCCGTTCAGAAAAGAGCAGGCCTCCAAGAGACAACAACCAATCATGGCAAAACAAAGTACAATAAGACAAGGCAAAAACCCTTACCCCGAGGTTGAATAAGGCAACTCAACAGGAGGAAAAGAGTCCCAAGAGCAAGTAAAAGAGTCAAGGATACACTCACTCCTACAGTTAACAGCCCCACAAAACGCCACTTAGCAGCTACAACATATGTGCAGAGGACCTGGTACAGACCCATGCAGGCCCTGTGTTTGCCTCTTCAGTCTCTTTGAGCCCATATAGTTCTGAGGGGCGGGATCCAATGGAGACCTCCACCAGTTCAGACTCTCTCTGCACGATGTCTGGCTGTGGGTCCCTGCATCTGCTCCGATCTGCTGCTGGAAGAAGCCTCTCTGATGATGACTGTGCAAGGTACCAATATATGAGTACAGCAGAGTATCACTAGGAATCATTTCACTGATTTTTTTTTTGACCAGTTGTGTTTGGTTCTACCCTACATCTCTGGGTTATCCAGTCCCTGGTTTCTGACTATCCAAGCAGTGTTGGCATGGGTTCTCTCTCTTGTGGAGTGGGTCTCAAGTTAAATCAGACATTAGTTGGTCACTTCCACAGAGTGTGTGCCACCATTGATTGCCCTAGCATGTCTTGTAGGTAGGACAGATTGTAAGCAGAAAGTTTTGCGGCTGGGTTGATGTCTGTTTCTGTTTCAGTGGCCTGCGGAGTACCTTCCCACACCAGGTCTTGGGGGTGAAGGCTCCAGCTCAATCTCTCTGCATTCAATGAGCTGTGTGGACATTGTCCTCAGCAATGGGGCCCCACTATCAGTTTCTGGAGAGTAACCCTCTGTCCTAGCATCAGTCTGGATTGTTTGGGGGATCTCTACAAAACCCCTTTGGCCAACAACTCAACTAATACAATCTAGTCCTGACACTGGGAGCCTTGCCTGGCTACAAAGGATGGCCAGTTCAGACTCCTAATCACTCAGTACTAGGAATTCTCACTAGGATCAGCCTCATAGATTCCAGGAAGTTTCCACTGCAATGGGTTGTCACACCACCCTTCAAATTTCCCCCAACCCCAGCCATTTCTCCCCATGCTCTCTCCCTCCATTCCATCTCCCTACTCTGTAATCCCTCCCACTCCCATCACTACCCCCAGTCTACCTGCAAAATCTATTCTATTTCCCCTTCCCAGGGAGATCCATGCATCTTACTTGGGGTGTGTCTCTTTCCCTAACCTCTCTGGACCTAAAGATTGTAGCTTGGTTATCATTTTCTTAATTGCTAATACTCACTTATAAGTGAATACATACCATATTTGTCTTTCTGATTCTGGGTTACCTCATACAGGGATGATTTTTTTTTTCTAGTTCCATCCATTTGTCTGCAAATTTCATGACGCCTTTTTTTTTTTTTTTTTTAGACAGCTTAGTAATACTTCATTGTATAAATATGCCACTTTTTCTTTATTCAGTATTTGGTTAAGATACAGCTAGGTTGTTTCCAGTTTCTGATTATTATGAAGAAAGCTTCTCTAAATGTAGTTGAGCAGGTGTCCTTGTGGTAGGATGGAGTGTCATTTGGGTATGTGCCCAACAGTGGTATAACTGAAACTTAAGGGAGATTGATTCCCAGTTTTCTGAGGAACCACCATACTGATTTCCAAAGTGTCTGTAAAATTTGCACTCCCACCATCAATGGAGGAGGGTTCCCCTTATTCCATATCCTCGCCAGCATGTGCTGTCACTTGAGTTTTTGATCTTAGCCATCTGACAGGTGTGAGATGGAATCTCAAGGTTGGTTTGATTTGCATTTCCCTGATGGCTGAGGATGCCAAACATTTCTCTAAGTCTTTCTCTATCACTTGAGTTTCCTCATTTTGGAATTTTCTGTTTAAATATGTACCCCATTATTTAATTGTGGTATCTGTTTTTTTAATAGCTAGTTTCTTGAGTTCAGATTCTATTTCTTACAGACCTCTCTGGACAAACACAAACAGTTCACACTCCCCACTGTGCTCTGAACCTTGCCTGCTGGGGCAGGCACATGAGGCTCCACGTGGGGGAGCCCTGTGAGGAGACGCCCCTCCCTGTGATGCAGCAGTGGAATGGGGACCTCTAATTTTTGCATCCCATGGTACATGGTGCCATGCTGTGCTCTCCACCTCCTGAGCCTTTCTCTTTAGCCCCTTTCTCCATACTGTTTGCTTTCCACTTTGTTTAGATTACTTTGCTTTATTTTTCTGAAGCCTGCTCTTTCTCCTGTACCAGGGATTCTGAGGAAGGAAAATGAAAAGCAAGAAGACACTACAAGGAGTAAAGTGTTCATGGCTCTGTTTCCAGTTTCATCCTTCCAGCCAATGCTGTTTTCAGGCACCCTTTAAGTGAGATTACCTTTAAATATTGTCTTTATTCTAATAAATTCGTTTTGTGTGTGTGCATGTCTACACATGCACATGCATGCATTTGTGTGTGTGTGTGTGTGTGTGTGTGTGAAGTCAGAGGACAACAACCTTGGTTGTCATTCCTCTAATGTCTTCCACCTTCTGTTTGAGACAGTCTCTCATTGGCCTTTATCAAGTATGGAGGCTATCTGGGCAGAGAGCTCCAGAGATCATCCTGTCTCTGCCCCCATCTCTGCATCCCTCGGATAACAAGCATATACCGCCATGCCCAGCTTTTCATCTGGGATCTGGAAACCCAAACTGAGGTTCTTGTGCTTGCAAATGCTTTACTGACAGACTTTGTCTCAATCCTCTCATGAAACCTTGTGAAGTCTTCCCACAACTCCCTAACACCTCGGTAACAGGTGAAGAAGTTGGGTGCCTTGTCACAAGGAGGTGCTGTCTAGGAGGTGGGATGGGGTGAGGAGGAGAGCACAGAGGGGTGGGAAGGGAGATGTACTTCCTGTGGGAATCCAAGCCTCTGAGGACCCTGATGTGCAGCCATGTAAAGCCAGCAACCCTGCTCTCCCAGAAGATGGAAGTCCAGGAGGTGACAGGCACTTCACAAGCCATTCTGTCCTTGTAGCTCTTGTCCTAGGAAGCATCCCGTGGAAGAGAGTCTATTGAGGATTCAGAGCAGTTCATCCAGAGCTGTGTGACTTGCTCTTTCCTGACCCACATCTGAACAATCCATTGTTCTAAGACAAACTGTTACAAGCTTCCCTTTGAGCACCCACCAGTGCAGCTGATCCTTGATCAGAATGTAGGACAGGAGCTATCATCCCCATAAGCCAGCTGGGTGTGGATATAGCTCCTTCATTGGTACCAGACTGTTACCCCAAACCTCACTACAGGACAGGCTGGACCACTGGGTCAGGATAAGGAGCCTTGGTGGTAGCGAGGGCCAGTGGGGGTCAAGGACCAGTTAGCTCATCTCCCATCACCTGTGATTGGCATAAAGCCATTAAACTTTCAGTACCATGGCTTTTCCTTTTGTATTCTCTTCCCTCCTTTCCCTTTTTCTTCTCCCAGTCCCTCATTAAAGGGGGGGGGGGAGGTGTTTTCTTTCCCAGAAAAAAGATAGGCTGAAGTTTGGACTGGCCTAATAATTTATCGTAAACTAGGTCACTCAAAGTCCATTCAGGGCATCTATAGGGCCATGGTACCTATGACTCTGAGTGGCCATGATGTGTGATGGTGTGCAGGGCCTCACTGTTGGCAGGTATGAAAGACCTTGGCGTGTCTGTTAGTGTGCAGGGCCACCCTGCCATTGAGCTTGTGAAGTTTCTGACCTCCAGAGCTAGGCTTTCACTCTCCATCTTGGGCTCATAGCAAGCTCATTATGCATTTTTTGTTTAATTATTGCCTTTTTAGTGCAGATGGAGCCTGCATCCCCTTCACCCTTGATGAGAACTCTGGAGGTTAGGGAAGAGAACAGTCCTGGGGTGTGGAGGGCTGGTCATGGTGGAAACCGGGGGGCTCAGCTGCTTTCCTACCTAGGGCATTGTCCCTAGAGGCCTTTCAAGTTACACCATCTGCGAAAACAGTTGAGGAGCAGAAAAGTATTTCAAGCTGGTGGAGGAGGGGTCTGTGCCATTGGCCCCTGACCTCTGGGCTCACAACACATACTTTGTAAAGCTGACTCCCCACAGGGGACTTGATGGAAGCCCTACCTTTCTATATGTTTGCAGGGTACTTTAAAGAAATTTTGCTTAAATAACACAAGCTCTTGCAAAGGTGCATTGCTGTGCATTGTCACTAGTTCCAGCTACCTGCTCATGCGCCCCCTCAGACAAAGGTGACTCTAGAGTGGGGGGTTCCATGATGGGGCTTGTGCATGTTTGTGTTGGCCAGTACAGACTCTCCTGGGGTGACAATCATTGATGCAGCATTCCCTAATCCCATGTAGGCAGGATGCTCACAACATAGCTTAGAAAAACAGCTCAAGAGGAAGGACAACTTGTCAACCCTCTGTTTCTGTCTTGCTCTGAAATAAACCCTGTCCTTCTATGACAAAAGAGGGTTCTGGGGATAAATTATGGGGTTGATTAGATATCACAAAAGGGTAATACTGCTATGATGATGGAATTTTGATGACTCTGTATTACCATGCGGTACTAATGCTCATTGCTCCCTCAGTAAGAGTGTGGCTGTGACGTGGTTTTATTCTCTGAAATGAGAGATGTGGTGTATCTATGGTTCTACTCAGTTGCCTAAGCATCATTAAAGCAAACTATAATCATTGTGGTATGGGCATTTTTGAAGTTTAGGTCCCATGTTCTCCTTCTGTGAAGTTCAGCACCTCATAGGACATCCTGGGACTCATGGAGTAGAAAACAAAAAACAAACAAACAAAAACCCTATCATTAGGGGCCTGAAAGATGGCTCAGTGTACCCAAGAGACTGGGACCATCCCATGACTGTTGAAGAAGGAAGACACAGAAAACCAAGTAGTAAAGGTGACAGGGGCATGTCATCATGAATGCTAATCCAGCAGGAGATTCTTAGATATTACCACGTGTTCTAGAAACCAGCAAGGATCAATAACAATGCCTCAAGTTCCCAGACACAATAGAAAAACAAAAAATTGTGTGTCTAGTGAGCTGGTTCCATGATTAAAGGAGCTTGCCAAAGCCTGACCAACTGAGCTCAATTTCAGGGCCCACATGGTGGAAGGAGAACAACAATTCCTGCAAGCTGTTCTCTAATTCCACGTGCATGCTAAGCCGTGTGCATGTCCGCACAAGACACGCACACACCCACGTGCACAAAATAAGTAAATGTAATAAAAACCTGTGACTAGCAAAAATATAACAAAAACTATATAGACCACACACATGATACACATCGCTATATATACATATACATATACATAAATCTTATATGTGTACATGTTCACTGAATGACATAACTGAGTAGCCTAAATCGAAAAGTAAGACATTCATGAGTAGAAATATTGAGAATATTAAAGTTTTCTGAAAATAGTTTTTCCCTAACTGATTGTGATTTTTAGTTATTTCTCTGTGTGGATATGTGCACATAAGTACAGGTACCTGCAGAGACCAGAGTCCTTCCCCCGGAGCTGGAGTTAGAGGATGCTGTGAACAGTCCAGGGCCTCTGTAGTACACTGAGACATCTTTCAGGTCCCTAATGCTAGGGTTTATTGTTTGTTTGTTGTTTTGGTTTTTGGTTTTTTAATGCTAGGGCTTTTTAACTAAACAAACTTAATATTTATCTGGGAAATTGCATGATTAAGAATAAACAGTGAAAAGGAAAATATTGATCTTTTCTACAAAAGTTTCTCCTGTCAGATTTGAAAGCTATTTTAAAGTTAAAATGATTTGGGACTGGGATGATAGCTTGCGGGTAAAATATTTACTGCTCGAGCATGATGGCTGAGTTTCATCCTTCAGAAAAGCTGGACCAGGTGGAACACACTGTGGGATAAGCACCATGGAGAGGACAGGCCCGCAGGAGGTGTTGGGGCCCACAGGCCAGCCAGCCTTGCCTGCACAGTGAGCTTCAGACCAGTGAAAGAACCGGTTTCAAAAAAGAAAGTTGATAGCAACTGAGGAAAACAGCCAAGGTTGCCCTCTGGACTCATGCACACACACACACACACACACACACACACACACACACACACAC